>JAUMJL010002251.1:0-60518 GCA_033558185.1 Dromococcyx pavoninus | reverse complement strand
ACTGAGGGACTCAAAAATGGATTGAGGAACCCAGAAATGGATTGAGGGAACAAGGAATGGATCGCAGAACCCAAAAATAGATTGAGGAAAGCAAATATGGGCAGAGGGACCAAAAATGAACTGAAGAACCAAAAATTGGGACGAGGGAGCTCAAATATGGGCTGAGAAACCCAAAAATGTGCTGAGAGTCAAAAATGGATTGAGGAACTAAAAAATTGATCGAGGAACCTAAAAATGGGCTGAGGGACATACAAATAGATTGCAGAACCCAAAAATGGACTAGAGGGAAGTAAAATTGGATTGAGGAACCCAAAATTTGCCTGAGAGACCCAAAAATGGATTGAGGAACCCCAAAATGGGCCGACGTACCCAAAAATGCACAGAGGGACTCAAAAATGAATTGAGGAACTCAGAAATGGATTGAGGGAAGCAAGAGTGGATCGCAGAACCCAAAACTGGATTGAGGAAAGCAAAAATTGGCTGAGGGACCAAAAATGAACTGAAGAACAAAAAATGGGATGAGGGAGCTCTGAAATGGGCTGAGAAAACCAAAAATAGATTGAGGAATTTAAAAATGGATTGAGAAACCCAAAAATGGATTGAGGAACAAAAAAAGGGGCAAAGAAACCCCCCAAAATGGGCTAAGAAACCCCCAAAATGGATTAAAAACATCTAAAATGGATTGAGATACCCAAGAATAAATTGAGGAACAAAACAATGGGAAGAGAAACCCCCAAAAAGTGCTGAGGAATCAAAATATGGGCTGAGGGAATAAAAAATGGATTGAAGAACCCAAAACTAGGCTGAGAAACTTAAAACTGGTCTGAGAAACCCAAAAATGCCCTGAGGAACCCAAAAATGGACTGAGGGACCCCAACTGGATTGAGGAACACAAAAATGGTCTGAGAAACTCAAAAATGCATTGACGAACCCAAAAATGGGCTGAGGGGCATCAAAATAGGCAGAGGGACCTCACAATGGGTTGACTGACCTCAAAATGGATTCCGGAACCCAAAAATGGGCTGAGAAATACAAAAATATCCTGGATTAACGAACCAAAAATGGACTGAGGGTACCAAAAATGGATTGAGAAACCCAAAACGTGATTCAAGAATCCAAAAACGGGCTGACGGACCTAAAAATGGATTGCACAACCCAAAAATGGACTGAGGGAAGCAAAAATGGGCTGAGGAAGCCAAAATTTGGCTGAGAGAGACAAAAATGGATTGAGGAACCCCTAAATGGTCCGAGAAACCCGAAAATGGAATCCAGAACCAAAAATGGGCTGATGTACCCAAAAATGCACTCAGGGACTTAAAAAATGGATTGAGGAAACCAGAAATGTATTGAGGGAACCAAGAATGGATCGCAGAACCCAAAAATGGGTTGAGGAACCCAAAAACGGCCTGAAAGGCCTAAAAATAGATTGCAGTACAAAAAAATGGACTGAGGAGAGCAAAAATGGGCTGAGGAACCCAACATTTGGCTGAGAGACCCAAAAAATGGATTGAAGAACCCAAAAATGGGCTGACGTACCCAAAAATGCACTGAGGGACTCAAAAATGGATTGAGGAACCCAGAAAAGGACTGAGGGAACCAGGAATGGATCGCAGAACCCAAAAATAAATTGAGGAAAGCAAAAATTGGCTGAGGAATCAAATATGAACAGTAGATTAAAAAATTGAGATGGGGGAGCTAAAAAATGGGCTGAGAAAATAAAAAATTGATTGAAGAACTGAAAAATAGGCTGAGAGACCCAAAAATAGACTGAGGGACCCAAAAATGGACTGAGAGACCCAAATTGGATTGAGGAACCTCAAAACGGGCAGAGAAACCAAAAAAATGGACTGAGGGACCTAAAAATGGGTTGACGGACCTCAAAATAGGCTGATGGAATCAGGGAGCTCTGAAATGGGCTAAGAAAATAAAAAATTGATTGAAGAACCCAAAAATGAGCTGAGGGACCCAAATTACATTGAGGAACCTAAAAAGGGGCACAGAAACCTAAAATTGAACTGAGGGACCTTAAAATGGGTTGACGGACCTCAAAATGGGCTGATGGACCAAAAAAAAGGCTGAGGGACTAAAAAATGGATTGAGGAACCCAAGAATGGATCGAGGAACCCAAAAATGGATTGAGGAACCCAAAAATAAACTGAGGAACCGAAAAATGGCTTCAGAGACCCAAAAAATGGATTGAGGAAAGCAAAAATGGGCTGGGGGGCCAAAAACGAACTGAAAAACAAAAAATTGGGATGAGGGAACTTAAAAATGAACTGAGAAACCGAAAAATGTGCTGAAGACACAAAAATTGATTGAGGAACCCAAAAACAGGCTGAGGGACCTAAAGACAGATTGCAGAACCCAAAAATGTACTGAGGGAAGCAAAAATGGGCTGAGGAACCCAAAAATGGTTTGAGAAAACCAAATATGGATTGAGGAACCCAAAAATGGGCTGACGTACCCAAAAATGCACGGAGAGACTCAAAAATTGGCTGAGGGACCAAAAATGAACTGTAGATAAAAAAATTGACATGGGGGAGCTAAAAAATGGGCTGATAAAATAAAAAATTGATTGAAGAACCCAAAAATAGGCTAAGGGACCCAAAAATAGACTGAGGGACCCAAATTGGATTAAGGAACCCAAAAACGGGCCGAGAAACCAAAAAATGGACTGAGGGACCTAAAAATGGGTCGACGGACCTCAAAATAGGCTGATGGGCCCAAAAATGGACTGAGGGACACAAAAATTGATTGAGGAACCCAGAAAGTGATTCAGGATTCCAAAAAAGGGCTGAGGGACCTAAAAATGGATTGCAGAACCCAAAATGGACTGAGGGAAACAAAAATGGGCTGAGGAACCCCAAAAATGGACTGAGGAACCCTAATTGGATTGAGGAACACAAAAATGGGCTGAGAAACAGAAAAATGGATCGCAGAACCCAAAAATGGATTGAGGAACCCAAAAACGGGCTGAGAGGCCTAAAAATAGATTGCAGTACTAAAAAATGGACTGAGGTGAGCAACAATGGGCTGAGGAAACCAACATTTGGCTGAGAGACCCCAAAAATGGATTGAAGAACCCAAAAATGGTCTGAGAAACCAAGAAATGGATTGAGGAACCCAAAAATGGGCTGACGTACCCAAAAATGCACTGAGGGACTCAAAAATGGATTGAGGAACCCAGAAATGGATTGAGGGAACAAGGAATGGATCGCAGAACCCAAAAATAGATTGAGGAAAGCAAAAATGGGCAGAGGGACCAAAAATGAACTGAAGAACCAAAAATTGGGACGAGGGAGCTCAAATATGGGCTGAGAAACCCAAAAATGTGCTGAGAGTCAAAAATGGATTGAGGAACTAAAAAATTGATCGAGGAACCTAAAAATGGGCTGAGGGACATACAAATAGATTGCAGAACCCAAAAATGGACTAGAGGGAAGTAAAATTGGATTGAGGAACCCAAAATTTGCCTGAGAGACCCAAAAATGGATTGAGGAACCCCAAAATGGGCCGACGTACCCAAAAATGCACAGAGGGACTCAAAAATGAATTGAGGAACTAAGAAATGGATTGAGGGAAGCAAGAGTGGATCGCAGAACCCAAAACTGGATTGAGGAAAGCAAAAATTGGCTGAGGGACCAAAAATGAACTGAAGAACAAAAAATGGGATGAGGGAGCTCTGAAATGGGCTGAGAAAACCAAAAATTGAACTGAGGGACCTTAAAATGGGTTGACGGACCTCAAAATTGGCTGATGGACCAAAAAATAGGCTGAGGGACTAAAAAATGGATTGAGGAACCCAAGAATGGATCGAGGAACCCAAAAATGGATTGAGGAACCCAAAAATAAACTGAGGAACCGAAAAATGGCTTCAGAGACCCAAAAATGGATTGAGGAAAGCAAAAATGGGCTGGGGGGCCAAAAACGAACTGAAACACAAAAAATTGGGATGAGGGAACTCAAAAATGAACTGAGAAACCGAAAAATGTGCTGAAGACACAAAAATTGATTGAGGAACCCAAAAGCGGGCTGAGGGACCAAAAATGAACTGAAGAACAAAAAATGGGATGAGGGAGCTCTGAAATGGGCTGAGAAAACCAAAAATAGATTGAGGAATTTAAAAATGGATTGAGAAACCCAAAAATGGATTGAGGAACAAAAAAAGGGGCAAAGAAACCCCCCAAAATGGGCTAAGAAACCCCAAAAATGGATTAAAAACTTCTAAAATGGATTGAGATACCCAAGAATAAATTGAGGAACAAAACAATGGGAAGAGAAACCCCAAAAAAGTGCTGAGGAATCAAAATATGGGCTGAGGGAATAAAAAATGGATTGAAGAACCCAAAACTAGGCTGAGAAACTTAAAACTGGTCTGAGAAACCCAAAAATGCCCTGAGGAACCCAAAAATGGACTGAGGGACCCCAACTGGATTGAGGAACACAAAAATGGTCTGAGAAACTCAAAAATGCATTGACGAACCCAAAAATGGGCTGAGGGGCATCAAAATAGGCAGAGGGACCTCACAATGGGTTGACTGACCTCAAAATGGATTCCGGAACCCAAAAATGGGCTGAGAAATACAAAAATATCCTGGATTAACGAACCAAAAATGGACTGAGGGTACCAAAAATGGATTGAGAAACCCAAAACGTGATTCAAGAATCCAAAAACGGGCTGACGGACCTAAAAATGGATTGCACAACCCAAAAATGGACTGAGGGAAGCAAAAATGGGCTGAGGAAGCCAAAATATGGCTGAGAGAGACAAAAATGGATTGAGGAACCCCAAAATGGTCCGAGAAACCCGAAAATGGAATCCAGAACCAAAAATGGGCTGATGTACCCAAAAATGCACTCAGGGACTTAAAAAAATGGATTGAGGAAACCAGAAATGTATTGAGGGAACCAAGAATGGATCGCAGAATCCAAAAATGGATTGAGGAACCCAAAAACGGCCTGAAAGGCCTAAAAATAGATTGCAGTACAAAAAAATGGACTGAGGAGAGCAAAAATGGACTGAGGAACCCAACATTTGGCTGAGAGACCCAAAAAATGGATTGAAGAACCCAAAAATGGTCTGAGAAACCAAGAAATGGATTGAGGAACCCAAAAATGGGCTGACGTACCCAAAAATGCACTGAGGGACTCAAAAATGGATTGAGGAACCCAGAAAAGGACTGAGGGAACCAGGAATGGATCGCAGAACCCAAAAATAAATTGAGGAAAGCAAAAATTGGCTGAGGAATCAAATATGAACAGTAGATTAAAAAATTGAGATGGGGGAGCTAAAAAATGGGCTGAGAAAATAAAAAATTGATTGAAGAACTCAAAAATAGGCTGAGGGACCCAAAAATAGACTGAGGGACCCAAAAATGGACTGAGAGACCCAAATTGGATTGAGGAACCTCAAAACGGGCAGAGAAACCAAAAAATGGACTGAGGGACCTAGAAATGGGTCGACGGACCTCAAAATAGGCTGATGGGCCCAAAAATGGACTGAGGGACACAAAAATTGATTGAGGAACCCAGAAAGTGATTCAGGATTCCAAAAAAGGGCTGAGGGACCTAAAAATGGATTGCAGAACCCAAAATGGACTGAGGGAAACAAAAATGGGCTGAGGAACCCCAAAAATGGACTGAGGAACCCTAATTGGATTGAGGAACACAAAAATGGGCTGAGAAACAGAAAAATGGATTGAGGAACCCAAAAATGGATTGAAGGAACCGAGAATGGATCGCAGAACCCAAAAATGGATTGAGGAACCCAAAAACGGGCTGAGCGGCCTAAAAATAGATTGCAGTACTAAAAAATGGACTGAGGTGAGCAACAATGGGCTGAGGAAACCAACATTTGGCTGAGAGACCCCAAAAATGGATTGAAGAACCCAAAAATGGTCTGAGAAACCAAGAAATGGATTGAGGAACCCAAAAATGGGCTGACATACCCAAAAATGCACTGAGGGACTCAAAAATGGATTGAGGAACCCAGAAAAGGACTGAGGGAACCAGGAATGGATCGCAGAACCCAAAAATAAATTGAGGAAAGCAAAAATTGGCTGAGGAATCAAATATGAACAGTAGATTAAAAAATTGAGATGGGGGAGCTAAAAAATGGGCTGAGAAAATAAAAAATTGATTGAAGAACTCAAAAATAGGCTGAGGGACCCAAAAATAGACTGAGGGACCCAAAAATGGACTGAGAGACCCAAATTGGATTGAGGAACCTCAAAACGGGCAGAGAAACCAAAAAATGGACTGAGGGACCTAAAAATGGGTCGACGGACCTCAAAATAGGCTGATGGGCCCAAAAATGGACTGAGGGACACAAAAATTGATTGAGGAACCCAGAAAGTGATTCAGGATTCCAAAAAAGGGCTGAGGGACCTAAAAATGGATTGCAGAACCCAAAATGGACTGAGGGAAACAAAAATGGGCTGAGGAACCCCAAAAATGGACTGAGGAACCCTAATTGGATTGAGGAACACAAAAATGGGCTGAGAAAAAGAAAAATGGATTGAGGAACCCAAAAATGGATTGAAGGAACCGAGAATGGATCGCAGAACCCAAAAATGGATTGAGGAATCCAAAAACGGGCTGAGCGGCCTAAAAATAGATTGCAGTACTAAAAAATGGACTGAGGTGAGCAACAATGGGCTGAGGAAACCAACATTTGGCTGAGAGACCCCAAAAATGGATTGAAGAACCCAAAAATGGTCTGAGAAACCAAGAAATGGATTGAGGAACCCAAAAATGGGCTGACGTACCCAAAAATGCACTGAGGGACTCAAAAATGGATTGAGGAACCCAGAAATGGATTGAGGGAACAAGGAATGGATCGCAGAACCCAAAAATAGCTTGAGGAAAGCAAAAATGGGCAGAGGGACCAAAAATGAACTGAAGAACCAAAAATTGGGACGAGGGAGCTCAAATATGGGCTGAGAAACCCAAAAATGTGCTGAGAGTCAAAAATGGATTGAGGAACTAAAAAATTGATCGAGGAACCTAAAAATGGGCTGAGGGACATACAAATAGATTGCAGAACCCAAAAATGGACTAGAGGGAAGTAAAATTGGATTGAGGAACCCAAAAATTGCCTGAGAGACCCAAAAATGGATTGAGGAACCCCAAAATGGGCTGACGTACCCAAAAATGCACAGAGGGACTCAAAAATGAATTGAGGAACTCAGAAATGGATTGAGGGAAGCAAGAGTGGATCGCAGAACCCAAAACTGGATTGAGGAAAGCAAAAATGGGCTGAGGGACCAAAAATGAACTGAAGAACAAAAAATGGGATGAGGGAGCTCTGAAATGGGCTGAGAAAACCAAAAATAGATTGAGGAATTTAAAAATGGATTGAGAAACCCAAAAATGGATTGAGGAACAAAAAAAGGGGCAAAGAAACCCCCCAAAATGGGCTAAGAAACCCCAAAAATGGATTAAAAACTTCTAAAATGGATTGAGATACCCAAGAATAAATTGAGGAACAAAACAATGGGAAGAGAAACCCCAAAAAAGTGCTGAGGAATCAAAATATGGGCTGAGGGAATAAAAAATGGATTGAAGAACCCAAAACTAGGCTGAGAAACTTAAAACTGGTCTGAGAAACCCAAAAATGGATTGAAGAACCCAAAAATGGTCTGAGAAACCAAGAAATGGATTGAGGAACCCAAAAATGGGCTGACGTACCCAAAAATGCACTGAGGGACTCAAAAATGGATTGAGGAACCCAGAAATGGATTGAGGGAACAAGGAATGGATCGCAGAACCCAAAAATAGATTGAGGAAAGCAAAAATGGGCAGAGGGACCAAAAATGAACTGAAGAACCAAAAATTGGGACGAGGGAGCTCAAATATGGGCTGAGAAACCCAAAAATGTGCTGAGAGTCAAAAATGGATTGAGGAACTAAAAAATTGATCGAGGAACCTAAAAATGGGCTGAGGGACATACAAATAGATTGCAGAACCCAAAAATGGACTAGAGGGAAGTAAAATTGGATTGAGGAACCCAAAATTTGCCTGAGAGACCCAAAAATGGATTGAGGAACCCCAAAATGGGCCGACGTACCCAAAAATGCACAGAGGGACTCAAAAATGAATTGAGGAACTCAGAAATGGATTGAGGGAAGCAAGAGTGGATCGCAGAACCCAAAACTGGATTGAGGAAAGCAAAAATTGGCTGAGGGACCAAAAATGAACTGAAGAACAAAAAATGGGATGAGGGAGCTCTGAAATGGGCTGAGAAAACCAAAAATAGATTGATGAATTTAAAAATGGATTGAGAAACCCAAAAATGGATTGAGGAACAAAAAAAGGGGCAAAGAAACCCCCCAAAATGGGCTAAGAAACCCCAAAAATGGATTAAAAACTTCTAAAATGGATTGAGATACCCAAGAATAAATTGAGGAACAAAACAATGGGAAGAGAAACCCCAAAAAAGTGCTGAGGAATCAAAATATGGGCTGAGGGAATAAAAAATGGATTGAAGAACCCAAAACTAGGCTGAGAAACTTAAAACTGGTCTGAGAAACCCAAAAATGGATTGAGGAACCCAAAAATTGACTGAGGGACCCAAATTGGATTGAGGAACACAAAAATGGTCTGAGAAAAACAAAAATGCCTTGAGGAACCCAAAAATGGACTGAGGGACCCCAACTGGATTGAGGAACACAAAAATGATCTGAGAAACTCAAAAATGCATTGACGAACCCAAAAATGGGCTGAGGGGCATCAAAATAGGCAGAGGGACCTCACAATGGGTTGACTGACCTCAAAATGGATTCCGGAACCCAAAAATGGGCTGAGAAATACAAAAATATCCTGGATTAACGAACCAAAAATGGAATGAGGGTACCAAAAATGGATTGAGAAACCCAAAACGTGATTCAAGAATCCAAAAACGGGCTGACGGACCTAAAAATGGATTGCACAACCCAAAAATGGACTGAGGGAAGCAAAAATGGGCTGAGGAAGCCAAAATATGGCTGAGAGAGACAAAAATGGATTGAGGAACCCCAAAATGGTCCGAGAAACCCGAAAATGGAATCCAGAACCAAAAATGGGCTGATGTACCCAAAAATGCACTCAGGGACTTAAAATATGGATTGAGGAAACCAGAAATGTATTGAGGGAACCAAGAATGGATCGCAGAACCCAAAAATGCATTGAGGAACCCAAAAACGGCCTGAGAGGCCTAAAAATAGATTGCAGTACTAAAAAATGGACTGAGGAGAGCAAAAATGGGCTGAGGAACCCAACATTTGGCTGAGAGACCCAAAAAATGGATTGAAGAACCCAAAAATGGTCTGAGAAACCAAGAAATGGATTGAGGAACCCAAAAATGGGCTGACGTACCCAAAAATGCACTGAGGGACTCAAAAATGGATTGAGGAACCCAGAAAAGGACTGAGGGAACCAGGAATGGATCGCAGAACCCAAAAATAAATTGAGGAAAGCAAAAATTGGCTGAGGAATCAAATATGAACAGTAGATTAAAAAATTGAGATGGGGGAGCTAAAAAATGGGCTGAGAAAATAAAAAATTGATTGAAGAACTCAAAAATAGGCTGAGGGACCCAAAAATAGACTGAGGGACCCAAAAATGGACTGAGAGACCCAAATTGGATTGAGGAACCTCAAAACGGGCAGAGAAACCAAAAAATGGACTGAGGGACCTAAAAATGGGTTGACGGACCTCAAAATAGGCTGATGGAATCAGGGAGCTCTGAAATGGTCTGAGAAAATAAAAAATTGATTGAAGAACCCAAAAATGAGCTGAGGGACCCAAATTACATTGAGGAACCTAAAAAGGGGCACAGAAACCTAAAATTGAACTGAGGGACCTTAAAATGGGTTGACGGACCTCAAAATGGGCTGATGGACCAAAAAATAGGCTGAGGGACTAAAAAATGGATTGAGGAACCCAAGAATGGATCGAGGAACCCAAAAATGGATTGAGGAACCCAAAAATAAACTGAGGAACCGAAAAAATGGCTTCAGAGACCCAAAAATGGATTGAGGAAAGCAAAAATGGGCTGGGGGACCAAAAACGAACTGAAAAACAAAAAATTGGGATGAGGGAACTTAAAAATGAACTGAGAAACCGAAAAATGTGCTGAAGACACAAAAATTGATTGAGGAACCCAAAAACAGGCTGAGGGACCTAAAAACAGATTGCAGAACCCAAAAATGTACTGAGGGAAGCAAAAATGGGCTGAGGAACCCAAAAATGGTTTGAGAAAACCAAATATGGATTGAGGAACCCAAAAATGGGCTGACGTACCCAAAAATGCACGGAGAGACTCAAAAATTGGCTGAGGGACCAAAAATGAACTGTAGATAAAAAAATTGACATGGGGGAGCTAAAAAATGAGCTGAGAAAATAAAAAATTGATTGAAGAACCCAAAAATAGGCTAAGGGACCCAAAAATAGACTGAGGGACGAAAATTGGATTGAGGAACCCAAAAACGGGCCGAGAAACCAAAAAATGGACTGAGGGACCTAAAAATGGGTCGACGGACCTCAAAATAGGCTGATGGGCCCAAAAATGGACTGAGGGACACAAAAATTGATTGAGGAACCCAGAAAGTGATTCAGGATTCCAAAAAAGGGCTGAGGGACCTAAAAATGGATTGCAGAACCCAAAATGGACTGAGGGAAACAAAAATGGGCTGAGGAACCCCAAAAATGGACTGAGGAACCCTAATTGGATTGAGGAACACAAAAATGGGCTGAGAAACAGAAAAATGTTTTGAGGAACACAAAAATGGATTGAAGGAACCGAGAATGGATCGCAGAACCCAAAAATGGATTGAGGAACCCAAAAACGAGCTGAGAGGCCTAAAAATAGATTGCGGTACTAAAAAATGGACTGAGGTGAGCAACAATGGGCTGAGGAAACCAACATTTGGCTGAGAGACCCCAAAAATGGATTGAAGAACCCAAAAATGGTCTGAGAAACCAAGAAATGGATTGAGGAACTCAAAAATGGGCTGACGTACCCAAAAATGCACTGAGGGACTCAAAAATGGATTGAGGAACCCAGAAATGGATTGAGGGAACAAGGAATGGATCGCAGAACCCAAAAATAGATTGAGGAAAGCAAAAATGGGCAGAGGGACCAAAAATGAACTGAAGAACCAAAAATTGGGACGAGGGAGCTCAAATATGGGCTGAGAAACCCAAAAATGTGCTGAGAGTCAAAAATGGATTGAGGAACTAAAAAATTGATCGAGGAACCTAAAAATGGGCTGAGGGACATACAAATAGATTGCAGAACCCAAAAATGGACTAGAGGGAAGTAAAATTGGATTGAGGAACCCAAAATTTGCCTGAGAGACCCAAAAATGGATTGAGGAACCCCAAAATGGGCTGACGTACCCAAAAATGCACAGAGGGACTCAAAAATGAATTGAGGAACTCAGAAATGGATTGAGGGAAGCAAGAGTGGATCGCAGAACCCAAAACTGGATTGAGGAAAGCAAAATTGGCTGAGGGACCAAAAATGAACTGAAGAACAAAAAATGGGATGAGGGAGCTCTGAAATGGGCTGAGAAAACCAAAAATAGATTGAGGAATTTAAAAATGGATTGAGAAACCCAAAAAATGGATTGAGGAACAAAAAAAGGGGCAAAGAAACCCCCCAAAATGGGCTAAGAAACCCCAAAAATGGATTAAAAACTTCTAAAATGGATTGAGATACCCAAGAATAAATTGAGGAACAAAACAATGGGAAGAGAAACCCCCAAAAAATGCTGAGGAATCAAAATATGGGCTGAGGGAATAAAAAATGGATTGAAGAACCCAAAACTAGGCTGAGAAACTTAAAACTGGTCTGAGAAACCCAAAAATGCCCTGAGGAACCCAAAAATGGACTGAGGGACCCCAACTGGATTGAGGAACACAAAAATGGTCTGAGAAACTCAAAAATGCATTGACGAACCCAAAAATGGGCTGAGGGGCATCAAAATAGGCAGAGGGACCTCACAATGGGTTGACTGACCTCAAAATGGATTCCGGAACCCAAAAAAGGGCTGAGAAATACAAAAATATCCTGGATTAACGAACCAAAAATGGAATGAGGGTACCAAAAATGGATTGAGAAACCCAAAACGTGATTCAAGAATCCAAAAACGGGCTGACGGACCTAAAAATGGATTGCACAACCCAAAAATGGACTGAGGGAAGCAAAAATGGGCTGAGGAAGCCAAAATTTGGCTGAGAGAGACAAAAATGGATTGAGGAACCCCAAAATGGTCCGAGAAACCCGAAAATGGAATCCAGAACCAAAAATGGGCTGATGTACCCAAAAATGCACTCAGGGACTTAAAAAATGGATTGAGGAAACCAGAAATGTATTGAGGGAACCAAGAATGGATCGCAGAACCCAAAAATGCATTGAGGAACCCAAAAACGGCCTGAGAGGCCTAAAAATAGATTGCAGTACTAAAAAATGGACTGAGGAGAGCAAAAATGGGCTGAGGAACCCAACATTTGGCTGAGAGACCCAAAAAATGGATTGAAGAACCCAAAAATGGTCTGAGAAACCAAGAAATGGATTGAGGAACCCAAAAATGGGCTGACGTACCCAAAAATGCACTGAGGGACTCAAAAATGGATTGAGGAACCCAGAAAAGGACTGAGGGAACCAGGAATGGATCGCAGAACCCAAAAATAAATTGAGGAAAGCAAAAATTGGCTGAGGAATCAAATATGAACAGTAGATTAAAAAATTGAGATGGGGGAGCTAAAAAATGGGCTGAGAAAATAAAAAATTGATTGAAGAACTCAAAAATAGGCTGAGGGACCCAAAAATAGACTGAGGGACCCAAAAATGGACTGAGAGACCCAAATTGGATTGAGGAACCTCAAAACGGGCAGAGAAACCAAAAAATGGACTGAGGGACCTAAAAATGGGTTGACGGACCTCAAAATAGGCTGATGGAATCAGGGAGCTCTGAAATGGGCTGAGAAAATAAAAAATTGATTGAAGAACCCAAAAATGAGCTGAGGGACCCAAATTACATTGAGGAACCTAAAAAGGGGCACAGAAACCTAAAATTGAACTGAGGGACCTTAAAATGGGTTGACGGACCTCAAAATGGGCTGATGGACCAAAAAAAAGGCTGAGGGACTAAAAAATGGATTGAGGAACCCAAGAATGGATCGAGGAACCCAAAAATGGATTGAGGAACCCAAAAATAAACTGAGGAACCGAAAAATGGCTTCAGAGACCCAAAAAATGGATTGAGGAAAGCAAAAATGGGCTGGGGGACCAAAAACGAACTGAAAAACAAAAAATTGGGATGAGGGAACTTAAAAATGAACTGAGAAACCGAAAAATGTGCTGAAGACACAAAAATTGATTGAGGAACCCAAAAACAGGCTGAGGGACCTAAAAACAGATTGCAGAACCCAAAAATGTACTGAGGGAAGCAAAAATGGGCTGAGGAACCCAAAAACGGTTTGAGAAAACCAAATATGGATTGAGGAACCCAAAAATGGGCTGACGTACCCAAAAATGCACGGAGAGACTCAAAAATTGGCTGAGGGACCAAAAATGAACTGTAGATAAAAAAATTGACATGGGGGAGCTAAAAAATGGGCTGAGAAAATAAAAAATTGATTGAAGAACCCAAAAATAGGCTAAGGGACCCAAAAATAGACTGAGGGACCCAAATTGGATTGAGGAACCCAAAAACGGGCCGAGAAACCAAAAAATGGACTGAGGGACCTAAAAATGGGTCGACGGACCTCAAAATAGGCTGATGGGCCCAAAAATGGACTGAGGGACACAAAAATTGATTGAGGAACCCAGAAAGTGATTCAGGATTCCAAAAAAGGGCTGAGGGACCTAAAAATGGATTGCAGAACCCAAAATGGACTGAGGGAAACAAAAATGGGCTGAGGAACCCCAAAAATGGACTGAGGAACCCTAATTGGATTGAGGAACACAAAAATGGGCTGAGAAACAGAAAAATGGATTGAGGAACCCAAAAATGGATTGAAGGAACCGAGAATGGATCGCAGAACCCAAAAATGGATTGAGGAACCCAAAAACGGGCTGAGCGGCCTAAAAATAGATTGCAGTACTAAAAAATGGACTGAGGTGAGCAACAATGGGCTGAGGAAACCAACATTTGGCTGAGAGACCCCAAAAATGGATTGAAGAACCCAAAAATGGTCTGAGAAACCAAGAAATGGATTGAGGAACCCAAAAATGGGCTGACATACCCAAAAATGCACTGAGGGACTCAAAAATGGATTGAGGAACCCAGAAAAGGACTGAGGGAACCAGGAATGGATCGCAGAACCCAAAAATAAATTGAGGAAAGCAAAAATTGGCTGAGGAATCAAATATGAACAGTAGATTAAAAAATTGAGATGGGGGAGCTAAAAAATGGGCTGAGAAAATAAAAAATTGATTGAAGAACTCAAAAATAGGCTGAGGGACCCAAAAATAGACTGAGGGACCCAAAAATGGACTGAGAGACCCAAATTGGATTGAGGAACCTCAAAACGGGCAGAGAAACCAAAAAATGGACTGAGGGACCTAAAAATGGGTCGACGGACCTCAAAATAGGCTGATGGGCCCAAAAATGGACTGAGGGACACAAAAATTGATTGAGGAACCCAGAAAGTGATTCAGGATTCCAAAAAAGGGCTGAGGGACCTAAAAATGGATTGCAGAACCCAAAATGGACTGAGGGAAACAAAAATGGGCTGAGGAACCCCAAAAATGGACTGAGGAACCCTAATTGGATTGAGGAACACAAAAATGGGCTGAGAAAAAGAAAAATGGATTGAGGAACCCAAAAATGGATTGAAGGAACCGAGAATGGATCGCAGAACCCAAAAATGGATTGAGGAATCCAAAAACGGGCTGAGCGGCCTAAAAATAGATTGCAGTACTAAAAAATGGACTGAGGTGAGCAACAATGGGCTGAGGAAACCAACATTTGGCTGAGAGACCCCAAAAATGGATTGAAGAACCCAAAAATGGTCTGAGAAACCAAGAAATGGATTGAGGAACCCAAAAATGGGCTGACGTACCCAAAAATGCACTGAGGGACTCAAAAATGGATTGAGGAACCCAGAAATGGATTGAGGGAACAAGGAATGGATCGCAGAACCCAAAAATAGCTTGAGGAAAGCAAAAATGGGCAGAGGGACCAAAAATGAACTGAAGAACCAAAAATTGGGACGAGGGAGCTCAAATATGGGCTGAGAAACCCAAAAATGTGCTGAGAGTCAAAAATGGATTGAGGAACTAAAAAATTGATCGAGGAACCTAAAAATGGGCTGAGGGACATACAAATAGATTGCAGAACCCAAAAATGGACTAGAGGGAAGTAAAATTGGATTGAGGAACCCAAAAATTGCCTGAGAGACCCAAAAATGGATTGAGGAACCCCAAAATGGGCTGACGTACCCAAAAATGCACAGAGGGACTCAAAAATGAATTGAGGAACTCAGAAATGGATTGAGGGAAGCAAGAGTGGATCGCAGAACCCAAAACTGGATTGAGGAAAGCAAAAATTGGCTGAGGGACCAAAAATGAACTGAAGAACAAAAAATGGGATGAGGGAGCTCTGAAATGGGCTGAGAAAACCAAAAATAGATTGAGGAATTTAAAAATGGATTGAGAAACCCAAAAATGGATTGAGGAACAAAAAAAGGGGCAAAGAAACCCCCCAAAATGGGCTAAGAAACCCCAAAAATGGATTAAAAACTTCTAAAATGGATTGAGATACCCAAGAATAAATTGAGGAACAAAACAATGGGAAGAGAAACCCCAAAAAAGTGCTGAGGAATCAAAATATGGGCTGAGGGAATAAAAAATGGATTGAAGAACCCAAAACTAGGCTGAGAAACTTAAAACTGGTCTGAGAAACCCAAAAATGGATTGAAGAACCCAAAAATGGTCTGAGAAACCAAGAAATGGATTGAGGAACCCAAAAATGGGCTGACGTACCCAAAAATGCACTGAGGGACTCAAAAATGGATTGAGGAACCCAGAAATGGATTGAGGGAACAAGGAATGGATCGCAGAACCCAAAAATAGATTGAGGAAAGCAAAAATGGGCAGAGGGACCAAAAATGAACTGAAGAACCAAAAATTGGGACGAGGGAGCTCAAATATGGGCTGAGAAACCCAAAAATGTGCTGAGAGTCAAAAATGGATTGAGGAACTAAAAAATTGATCGAGGAACCTAAAAATGGGCTGAGGGACATACAAATAGATTGCAGAACCCAAAAATGGACTAGAGGGAAGTAAAATTGGATTGAGGAACCCAAAATTTGCCTGAGAGACCCAAAAATGGATTGAGGAACCCCAAAATGGGCCGACGTACCCAAAAATGCACAGAGGGACTCAAAAATGAATTGAGGAACTCAGAAATGGATTGAGGGAAGCAAGAGTGGATCGCAGAACGCAAAACTGGATTGAGGAAAGCAAAAATTGGCTGAGGGACCAAAAATGAACTGAAGAACAAAAAATGGGATGAGGGAGCTCTGAAATGGGCTGAGAAAACCAAAAATAGATTGATGAATTTAAAAATGGATTGAGAAACCCAAAAATGGATTGAGGAACAAAAAAAGGGGCAAAGAAACCCCCCAAAATGGGCTAAGAAACCCAAAAATGGATTAAAAACTTCTAAAATGGATTGAGATACCCAAGAATAAATTGAGGAACAAAACAATGGGAAGAGAAACCCCAAAAAAGTGCTGAGGAATCAAAATATGGGCTGAGGGAATAAAAAATGGATTGAAGAACCCAAAACTAGGCTGAGAAACTTAAAACTGGTCTGAGAAACCCAAAAATGGATTGAGGAACCCAAAAATTGACTGAGGGACCCAAATTGGATTGAGGAACACAAAAATGGTCTGAGAAAAACAAAAATGCCTTGAGGAACCCAAAAATGGACTGAGGGACCCCAACTGGATTGAGGAACACAAAAATGATCTGAGAAACTCAAAAATGCATTGACGAACCCAAAAATGGGCTGAGGGGCATCAAAATAGGCAGAGGGACCTCACAATGGGTTGACTGACCTCAAAATGGATTCCGGAACCCAAAAATGGGCTGAGAAATACAAAAATATCCTGGATTAACGAACCAAAAATGGACTGAGGGTACCAAAAATGGATTGAGAAACCCAAAACGTGATTCAAGAATCCAAAAACGGGCTGACGGACCTAAAAATGGATTGCACAACCCAAAAATGGACTGAGGGAAGCAAAAATGGGCTGAGGAAGCCAAAATATGGCTGAGAGAGACAAAAATGGATTGAGGAACCCAAAATGGTCCGAGAAACCCGAAAATGGAATCCAGAACCAAAATGGGCTGATGTACCCAAAAATGCACTCAGGGACTTAAAATATGGATTGAGGAAACCAGAAATGTATTGGAGGGAACCAAGAATGGATCGCAGAACCCAAAAATGCATTGAGGAACCCAAAAACGGCCTGAGAGGCCTAAAAATAGATTGCAGTACTAAAAAATGGACTGAGGAGAGCAAAAATGGGCTGAGGAACCCAACATTTGGCTGAGAGACCCAAAAAATGGATTGAAGAACCCAAAAATGGTCTGAGAAACCAAGAAATGGATTGAGGAACCCAAAAATGGGCTGACGTACCCAAAAATGCACTGAGGGACTCAAAAATGGATTGAGGAACCCAGAAAAGGACTGAGGGAACCAGGAATGGATCGCAGAACCCAAAAATAAATTGAGGAAAGCAAAAATTGGCTGAGGAATCAAATATGAACAGTAGATTAAAAAATTGAGATGGGGGAGCTAAAAAATGGGCTGAGAAAATAAAAAATTGATTGAAGAACTCAAAAATAGGCTGAGGGACCCAAAAATAGACTGAGGGACCCAAAAATGGACTGAGAGACCCAAATTGGATTGAGGAACCTCAAAACGGGCAGAGAAACCAAAAAATGGACTGAGGGACCTAAAAATGGGTTGACGGACCTCAAAATAGGCTGATGGAATCAGGGAGCTCTGAAATGGGCTGAGAAAATAAAAAATTGATTGAAGAACCCAAAAATGAGCTGAGGGACCCAAATTACATTGAGGAACCTAAAAAGGGGCACAGAAACCTAAAATTGAACTGAGGGACCTTAAAATGGGTTGACGGACCTCAAAATGGGCTGATGGACCAAAAAATAGGCTGAGGGACTAAAAAATGGATTGAGGAACCCAAGAATGGATCGAGGAACCCAAAAATGGATTGAGGAACCCAAAAATAAACTGAGGAACCGAAAAATGGCTTCAGAGACCCAAAAATGGATTGAGGAAAGCAAAAATGGGCTGGGGGACCAAAAACGAACTGAAAAACAAAAAATTGGGATGAGGGAACTTAAAAATGAACTGAGAAACCGAAAAATGTGCTGAAGACACAAAAATTGATTGAGGAACCCAAAAACAGGCTGAGGGACCTAAAAACAGATTGCAGAACCCAAAAATGTACTGAGGGAAGCAAAAATGGGCTGAGGAACCCAAAAATGGTTTGAGAAAACCAAATATGGATTGAGGAACCCAAAAATGGGCTGACGTACCCAAAAATGCACGGAGAGACTCAAAAATTGGCTGAGGGACCAAAAATGAACTGTAGATAAAAAAATTGACATGGGGGAGCTAAAAAATGAGCTGAGAAAATAAAAAATTGATTGAAGAACCCAAAAATAGGCTAAGGGACCCAAAAATAGACTGAGGGACGAAAATTGGATTGAGGAACCCAAAAACGGGCCGAGAAACCAAAAAATGGACTGAGGGACCTAAAAATGGGTCGACGGACCTCAAAATAGGCTGATGGGCCCAAAAATGGACTGAGGGACACAAAAATTGATTGAGGAACCCAGAAAGTGATTCAGGATTCCAAAAAAGGGCTGAGGGACCTAAAAATGGATTGCAGAACCCAAAATGGACTGAGGGAAACAAAAATGGGCTGAGGAACCCCAAAAATGGACTGAGGAACCCTAATTGGATTGAGGAACACAAAAATGGGCTGAGAAACAGAAAAATGTTTTGAGGAACCCAAAAATGGATTGAAGGAACCGAGAATGGATCGCAGAACCCAAAAATGGATTGAGGAACCCAAAAACGAGCTGAGAGGCCTAAAAATAGATTGCGGTACTAAAAAATGGACTGAGGTGAGCAACAATGGGCTGAGGAAACCAACATTTGGCTGAGAGACCCCAAAAATGGATTGAAGAACCCAAAAATGGTCTGAGAAACCAAGAAATGGATTGAGGAACTCAAAAATGGGCTGACGTACCCAAAAATGCACTGAGGGACTCAAAAATGGATTGAGGAACCCAGAAATGGATTGAGGGAACAAGGAATGGATCGCAGAACCCAAAAATAGATTGAGGAAAGCAAAAATGGGCAGAGGGACCAAAAATGAACTGAAGAACCAAAAATTGGGACGAGGGAGCTCAAATATGGGCTGAGAAACCCAAAAATGTGCTGAGAGTCAAAAATGGATTGAGGAACTAAAAAATTGATCGAGGAACCTAAAAATGGGCTGAGGGACATACAAATAGATTGCAGAACCCAAAAATGGACTAGAGGGAAGTAAAATTGGATTGAGGAACCCAAAATTTGCCTGAGAGACCCAAAAATGGATTGAGGAACCCCAAAATGGGCTGACGTACCCAAAAATGCACAGAGGGACTCAAAAATGAATTGAGGAACTCAGAAATGGATTGAGGGAAGCAAGAGTGGATCGCAGAACCCAAAACTGGATTGAGGAAAGCAAAAATTGGCTGAGGGACCAAAAATGAACTGAAGAACAAAAAATGGGATGAGGGAGCTCTGAAATGGGCTGAGAAAACCAAAAATAGATTGAGGAATTTAAAAATGGATTGAGAAACCCAAAAAATGGATTGAGGAACAAAAAAAGGGGCAAAGAAACCCCCCAAAATGGGCTAAGAAACCCCAAAAATGGATTAAAAACTTCTAAAATGGATTGAGATACCCAAGAATAAATTGAGGAACAAAACAATGGGAAGAGAAACCCCCAAAAAATGCTGAGGAATCAAAATATGGGCTGAGGGAATAAAAAATGGATTGAAGAACCCAAAACTAGGCTGAGAAACTTAAAACTGGTCTGAGAAACCCAAAAATGCCCTGAGGAACCCAAAAATGGACTGAGGGACCCCAACTGGATTGAGGAACACAAAAATGGTCTGAGAAACTCAAAAATGCATTGACGAACCCAAAAATGGGCTGAGGGGCATCAAAATAGGCAGAGGGACCTCACAATGGGTTGACTGACCTCAAAATGGATTCCGGAACCCAAAAAAGGGCTGAGAAATACAAAAATATCCTGGATTAACGAACCAAAAATGGAATGAGGGTACCAAAAATGGATTGAGAAACCCAAAACGTGATTCAAGAATCCAAAAACGGGCTGACGGACCTAAAAATGGATTGCACAACCCAAAAATGGACTGAGGGAAGCAAAAATGGGCTGAGGAAGCCAAAATTTGGCTGAGAGAGACAAAAATGGATTGAGGAACCCCAAAATGGTCCGAGAAACCCGAAAATGGAATCCAGAACCAAAAATGGGCTGATGTACCCAAAAATGCACTCAGGGACTTAAAAAATGGATTGAGGAAACCAGAAATGTATTGAGGGAACCAAGAATGGATCGCAGAACCCAAAAATGCATTGAGGAACCCAAAAACGGCCTGAGAGGCCTAAAAATAGATTGCAGTACTAAAAAATGGACTGAGGAGAGCAAAAATGGGCTGAGGAACCCAACATTTGGCTGAGAGACCCAAAAAATGGATTGAAGAACCCAAAAATGGTCTGAGAAACCAAGAAATGGATTGAGGAACCCAAAAATGGGCTGACGTACCCAAAAATGCACTGAGGGACTCAAAAATGGATTGAGGAACCCAGAAAAGGACTGAGGGAACCAGGAATGGATCGCAGAACCCAAAAATAAATTGAGGAAAGCAAAAATTGGCTGAGGAATCAAATATGAACAGTAGATTAAAAAATTGAGATGGGGGAGCTAAAAAATGGGCTGAGAAAATAAAAAATTGATTGAAGAACTCAAAAATAGGCTGAGGGACCCAAAAATAGACTGAGGGACCCAAAAATGGACTGAGAGACCCAAATTGGATTGAGGAACCTCAAAACGGGCAGAGAAACCAAAAAATGGACTGAGGGACCTAAAAATGGGTTGACGGACCTCAAAATAGGCTGATGGAATCAGGGAGCTCTGAAATGGGCTGAGAAAATAAAAAATTGATTGAAGAACCCAAAAATGAGCTGAGGGACCCAAATTACATTGAGGAACCTAAAAAGGGGCACAGAAACCTAAAATTGAACTGAGGGACCTTAAAATGGGTTGACGGACCTCAAAATGGGCTGATGGACCAAAAAAAAGGCTGAGGGACTAAAAAATGGATTGAGGAACCCAAGAATGGATCGAGGAACCCAAAAATGGATTGAGGAACCCAAAAATAAACTGAGGAACCGAAAAATGGCTTCAGAGACCCAAAAAATGGATTGAGGAAAGCAAAAATGGGCTGGGGGACCAAAAACGAACTGAAAAACAAAAAATTGGGATGAGGGAACTTAAAAATGAACTGAGAAACCGAAAAATGTGCTGAAGACACAAAAATTGATTGAGGAACCCAAAAACAGGCTGAGGGACCTAAAAACAGATTGCAGAACCCAAAAATGTACTGAGGGAAGCAAAAATGGGCTGAGGAACCCAAAAACGGTTTGAGAAAACCAAATATGGATTGAGGAACCCAAAAATGGGCTGACGTACCCAAAAATGCACGGAGAGACTCAAAAATTGGCTGAGGGACCAAAAATGAACTGTAGATAAAAAAATTGACATGGGGGAGCTAAAAAATGGGCTGAGAAAATAAAAAATTGATTGAAGAACCCAAAAATAGGCTAAGGGACCCAAAAATAGACTGAGGGACCCAAATTGGATTGAGGAACCCAAAAACGGGCCGAGAAACCAAAAAATGGACTGAGGGACCTAAAAATGGGTCGACGGACCTCAAAATAGGCTGATGGGCCCAAAAATGGACTGAGGGACACAAAAATTGATTGAGGAACCCAGAAAGTGATTCAGGATTCCAAAAAAGGGCTGAGGGACCTAAAAATGGATTGCAGAACCCAAAATGGACTGAGGGAAACAAAAATGGGCTGAGGAACCCCAAAAATGGACTGAGGAACCCTAATTGGATTGAGGAACACAAAAATGGGCTGAGAAACAGAAAAATGGATTGAGGAACCCAAAAATGGATTGAAGGAACCGAGAATGGATCGCAGAACCCAAAAATGGATTGAGGAACCCAAAAACGGGCTGAGCGGCCTAAAAATAGATTGCAGTACTAAAAAATGGACTGAGGTGAGCAACAATGGGCTGAGGAAACCAACATTTGGCTGAGAGACCCCAAAAATGGATTGAAGAACCCAAAAATGGTCTGAGAAACCAAGAAATGGATTGAGGAACCCAAAAATGGGCTGACATACCCAAAAATGCACTGAGGGACTCAAAAATGGATTGAGGAACCCAGAAATGGATTGAGGGAACAAGGAATGGATCGCAGAACCCAAAAATAGATTGAGGAAAGCAAAAATGGGCAGAGGGACCAAAAATGAACTGAAGAACCAAAAATTGGGACGAGGGAGCTCAAATATGGGCTGAGAAACCCAAAAATGTGCTGAGAGTCAAAAATGGATTGAGGAACTAAAAAATTGATCGAGGAACCTAAAAATGGGCTGAGGGACATAAAAATAGATTGCAGAACCCAAAAATGGACTAGAGGGAAGTAAAATTGGATTGAGGAACCCAAAAATTGCCTGAGAGACCCAAAAATGGATTGAGGAACCCCAAAATGGGCCGACGTACCCAAAAATGCACAGAGGGACTCAAAAATGAATTGAGGAACTCAGAAATGGATTGAGGGAAGCAAGAGTGGATCGCAGAACCCAAAACTGGATTGAGGAAAGCAAAAATTGGCTGAGGGACCAAAAATGAACTGAAGAACAAAAAATGGGATGAGGGAGCTCTGAAATGGGCTGAGAAAACCAAAAATAGATTGAGGAATTTAAAAATGGATTGAGAAACCCAAAAATGGATTGAGGAACAAAAAAAGGGGCAAAGAAACCCCCCAAAATGGGCTAAGAAACCCCAAAAATGGATTAAAAACTTCTAAAATGGATTGAGATACCCAAGAATAAATTGAGGAACAAAACAATGGGAAGAGAAACCCCAAAAAAGTGCTGAGGAATCAAAATATGGGCTGAGGGAATAAAAAATGGATTGAAGAACCCAAAACTAGGCTGAGAAACTTAAAACTGGTCTGAGAAACCCAAAAATGCCCTGAGGAACCCAGAAATGGACTGAGGGACCCCAACTGGACTGAGGAACACAAAAATGGTCTGAGAAACTCAAAAATGCATTGACGAAACCAAAAATGGGCTGAGGGGCATCAAAATAGGCAGAGGGACCTCACAATGGGTTGACTGACCTCAAAATGGATTCCGGAACCCAAAAATGGGCTGGGAAATAAAAAAATATCCTGGATTAACGAACCAAAAATGGACTGAGGGTACCAAAAATGGATTGAGAAACCCAAAACGTGATTCAAGAATCCAAAAACGGGCTGACGGACCTAAAAATGGATTGCACAACCCAAAAATGGACTGAGGGTACCAAAAATGGGCTGAGGAAGCCAAAATTTGGCTGAGAGAGACAAAAATGGATTGAGGAACCCCAAAATGGTCCGAGAAACCCGAAAATGGAATCCAGAACCAAAAATGGGCTGATGTACCCAAAAATGCACTCAGGGACTTAAAAAATGGATTGAGGATACCAGAAATGTATTGAGGGAACCAAGAATGGATCGCAGAACCCCAAAATGGGTTGAGGAACCCAAAAACGGCCTGAAAGGCCTAAAAATAGATTGCAGTACAAAAAAATGGACTGAGGAGAGGAAAAATGGGCTGAGGAACCCAACATTTGGCTGAGAGACCCAAAAAATGGATTGAAGAACCCAAAAATGGTCTGAGAAACCAAGAAATGGATTGAGGAACCCAAAAATGGGCTGACGTACCCAAAAATGCACTGAGGGACTCAAAAATGGATTGAGGAACCCAGAAAAGGACTGAGGGAACCAGGAATGGATCGCAGAACCCAAAAATAAATTGAGGAAAGCAAAAATTGGCTGAGGAATCAAATATGAACAGTAGATTAAAAAATTGAGATGGGGGAGCTAAAAAATGGGCTGAGAAAATAAAAAATTGATTGAAGAACTCAAAAATAGGCTGAGGGACCCAAAAATAGACTGAGGGACCCAAAAATGGACTGAGAGACCCAAATTGGATTGAGGAACCTCAAAACGGGCAGAGAAACCAAAAAATGGACTGAGGGACCTAAAAATGGGTTGACGGACCTCAAAATAGGCTGATGGAATCAGGGAGCTCTGAAATGGGCTGAGAAAATAAAAAATTGATTGAAGAACCCAAAAATGAGCTGAGGGACCCAAATTACATTGAGGAACCTAAAAAGGGGCACAGAAACCTAAAATTGAACTGAGGGACCTTAAAATGGGTTGACGGACCTCAAAATGGGCTGATGGACCAAAAAAAAGGCTGAGGGACTAAAAAATGGATTGAGGAACCCAAGAATGGATCGAGGAACCCAAAAATGGATTGAGGAACCCAAAAATAAACTGAGGAACCGAAAAATGGCTTCAGAGACCCAAAAAATGGATTGAGGAAAGCAAAAATGGGCTGGGGGACCAAAAACGAACTGAAAAACAAAAAATTGGGATGAGGGAACTTAAAAATGAACTGAGAAACCGAAAAATGTGCTGAAGACACAAAAATTGATTGAGGAACCCAAAAACAGGCTGAGGGACCTAAAAACAGATTGCAGAACCCAAAAATGTACTGAGGGAAGCAAAAATGGGCTGAGGAACCCAAAAACGGTTTGAGAAAACCAAATATGGATTGAGGAACCCAAAAATGGGCTGACGTACCCAAAAATGCACGGAGAGACTCAAAAATTGGCTGAGGGACCAAAAATGAACTGTAGATAAAAAAATTGACATGGGGGAGCTAAAAAATGGGCTGAGAAAATAAAAAATTGATTGAAGAACCCAAAAATAGGCTAAGGGACCCAAAAATAGACTGAGGGACCCAAATTGGATTGAGGAACCCAAAAACGGGCCGAGAAACCAAAAAATGGACTGAGGGACCTAAAAATGGTGACCCCGACGTTGCCCCGTTATTAAAGATAACGGGAAAAGAACACCATCGGTGGACGGAGTTGGGTACGGCTCTGAGGCGGCCAGAGCGGTGCTCAACGCTATTGGAAAAGGCAGGAGCAGCACCCCCAGGGATCATACAGGTGGTACTGGGCCATACGTGCTACCGGAGCTGGAGGACCGCAACAGCGCTGATATGGATCGGCAAGTAGCTGATGTAACCAAAAATGCACTGAGGGACTCAAAAACTGGATTGAGGAAACCAGAAATGTATTGAGGGAACCAAGAATGATTGCAGAACTCAAAAATGGACTGAGGGAAGCAAAAATGGTCTGAGGGAACAAAAACGAGCTGAAGAACAAAAGATTTGGACGAGAGAGCTCAAAAATGGGCTGAAAAGAAAAATTGATTTAAGAATCCAAAAACGGGCTGAAGGACCCAAAAATTAGCTGAGGGAACCAAAAATGGATTGAGATACCCAAAAATGGATTGAGGAAAGCAAAAAATGAGCTGAGGGACCATAAATGAAATTAAGAACAAAACATTGGGATGAGGTATCTCAAAAATGGGCTGAGAAACCCAAAAATGTGCTGAGACAAAAAAATTAATTGAGGAACTCAAAAATTGATTGAGAAACCCAAAAACGGGCTGAGGGACCTAAAAATAGATTGCAGAACCCAAAAATGGACTGAGGGAAGCAAAAATGGGCTGAGGAACACAAAAATGGATGGGCGAAATCAAAAATTGGCTGAGGGACTCCAAAATGGATTGAGAAACAAAAAATATGGGCTGAGAAACATAAAAATGAATTAAAAAACCCAAAAATGGACTGAGGAAACCAAAAAAGGACTGAGGAACCCCAAAATGGGCTGATAAACACCCAAAAGGAATTGAGAAACCCCAAAATGGTCTGAGGGACCAAAAATGGATTGAGAAACCCAAAAATGGATTGAGAGACCCCGAAATGGACAGAGGAAACCAAAAATGGACTGAGGAACCAAAAAATGAGCTGAGGAATCAAAAAATGGATTGAGGAACCCAAAAATGGGCTGAGGAAACCAAAAATGGATTGAAAAAACCTAAAAATGGGCTGAGGAACCTAAAAATGCATTCTGGAATCCAAAAACGGCCTGAGGGACACCAAGAATTGTTGAGAAACAAAAAAAATGGGCTGAAAACTTAAAAAATGGATTGAGGAACCCAATAATGGGCTGAGGGACCCAAAAATGGATTGAGGAATTCCAAAATGGGCTGAGGAACCTAAAAATGGATTGAGAAACCCGAAAAAAGGGCCAAGGGACCAAAAAATAGATTGAGGGACCCAAAAATGGGCTGAGGAAGTAAAAAATGGATTGAGTGACCAAAAAATGGGCTGAGGAACCCAAAAATGGGCTGAAAGACCCAAAAATCGATTGAGGGAGCTAGAAATAGGCAGACGGACCCAAAAATGCATTTAGGAACCCAAAAATGGGTGGTCAGACCACAAAATGGCTTGAGAATCAATAAAATGGGCTGAGAAACACATGAAATGCATTGAGGGACTAAAATATGTCATGAGGAACCCAAAATTGGGTTGATGAAACAGAAAAAGGGCCGAGGGACCCAAAAATAAATTGAGAAACCAGAAAAAAACCTGAGGGAACCAAAAATGGATTGAGCACCTCAAAAACGGGCTGAGGAACCCCCAAAATGGCTTGAGAAACCAAAAAAATGTGCTGAGAAACCCAAAAATGGATTGAGGAACCCAAAAATGGGCTGAAGGACCTAAAACTAGATTGCAGAACCCAAAAATGGACTGATGGAAGAAAAAATGGTCTGAGAAACACTAAAATGTATTGAGGAACTGTTGAAAACGGAGGGAGTCACCGACACCAGATGGTTCATCAGTGGAACTCGTTTATTAGTAGCATTACAATCACTTTTATAATGGTGATAATTAGCTCATACATATTGCAAAATCTAAGCTCATTATTGGTCTCTCAGCCATTTGTGTTATATCATATTGTTTACATTCCTGCGGTTACTTTTATCTTGTTTTGTGCTCTCTGTTCTGCATTCTTCTTTCTTTAGAGACTTTCCAGCTTCCTTTGTTTACCACTAAGGACAGACTGACCTTGTTTCATGCCACATCTTCTAATTCAAGCAGATTTGTCTGACTATGGCCTTTGTCTAGTAACCAGTTCCTAATTGCTGACTCCTGACTCTCCACACCTCCCCCGTTTTCTTTAACCGCAGGATATACCCCATATAACATAGACTGCATTGTTTTTTCAATCATGCGCTGCAAACAACTACAAAAGCATGGTAAAAGGAATAAAATACAACAAAACATAAACAAAATTATTAAAGCGGTCTTTAACAAGCTAGTTAACCAAGGACCAAGGCCTAACGACTTAAGCCAATCTTCCAATCCAAAACCTGAATTAACCTGTAGGTGGCCAGTGAGGTCATGCAATTCTTGTATATGGGCAGTTATAGATTTGGAATGATCAGAAAGATTCATACAACACATGCCTTCAAATTCTTTGCAGCCATGACCATGTGCTAACAGTAAAAAATCTATGGCTGCACGATTTTGAAGAGTGGCGTGCCTTACCGAATCAACATCTACGAGTAGGTCCGATATTGCTTGGGAGGTTGCATTGGTCTGTTTTGCCAGCCAACATCCGAGGTTGCGCAGCTGACTAAGAGCACCAGCCACAGCAACATTCGGAGTAAAAAAGGAACCAAATATGATTTGCTCAACGGACCAAAAATTGACATTGTCCTTACAATCTTGCGTAAATCGATGCCGTAGGGAACGAGTTGGCCGAATTCGTGAACTTCGGGAGATGTTAAGAATCATGCTATCATTAGGAGTTAATAAGGTTAGCCTACCAATGGTACAGGGACCTCCTCTAATATGGGATGGGATTCCGGGCCACGCACGATCCCCGCATATGAGAAAATATCCCGATGGGAGAGTAATCGGATTGTTTGAAGATTTAGAAAGGTTCGCGGAGGCATAATTACACCACAAACTGGCATTGCGATAATAGGGTATAGTGGCATTGACCGTCGTGTAATAACCGTGGCCCGCTTGGCGTGAGGAGTGGTTAAAGTAAATGCAGGCATCTGCTGTCAGAGAGCCTAAGATTTCCAATTCCTGTGGTTCTAAGTCTGCAATAGGGCGATGAGGCACCCATGAATCCCAGGAATCTACTGTAAGTTTTAAATCAGAACTACTGCAGGTCGGCGTGTCAGCTGGACACGGCCAATCGACATCAGGCACTCCTACAAGGCACGTTGAGAAGGGATTAGAAGGGGTTGCTACCAAAAGACAAATAGCATTTTGTTTTGTAAGATTGGCCAAAGTCACCCATACATTTTGTTTGGATTGTATTGGAAAAAAGGCAAAACTTACTTCTATCTTGCAAAGCAAAATCAACACCTGTAATATTTTCTGCAACATTTCTTATAATAATTCCTACAATAATGCTTCAATATATGCGACTCTATTGATTTACTAGCGACCTTAACCCAAAAGGTCAATCTTGCCCGCTGCTCGGCTAAAAACAATTGTTCAGGTGATTCATATAATTGCAAAGCTTCTTCTGGAGAGTCAATATTAAAACCATTAGACTCAGCTAAAAAATACAAAGCAGATGCCCCTCGTCTATTAATTTGATAGTTACAAGTGGGACAAAACCAAGATTGCAAGTCTTTTCTTCTACAATGCACTACTTGGGTACAATAAGCACAATAAAAATCTATAAAAGCATTACAGTTAGTTTTACATAAGGGACAGGCATAAGTGGTGTATGCGTCCCATTCTGTCAAATTTTTCAAATCTCTTAAAATAATGTTAAAATAGTCAGGATCGACATTGACCAATGCATACTTCAGTTCCTTTGGCAGTTGGCTCAAAATCGGTGGGACGATAAGCCGTAATTTGGATAACAGTCGCTGCTCCTCACTACGGTGAATGGGTCTTAAGAGACGATCGACGTGGTCCATTTACTGAGAGTCCATTCTCTCCCCCTGCGTAGCTCTTGGAAGTGGCAGTCCCAATCTGACATTAACCGTCCGTGGTTATGTTCTGTGGCTGGACGGTCATCAGGGCTGGCCTAACACATCTTGCTGGAATCCATAGGGTCCCTGTAGGTGTGGAAACACACACATAACCTCGACCCCAGTATATCACTTCTACCGGCCCTTCTCTTAGTCCTGTTTTTGGGTCCTTATAATATACCAGCGCACACTTGTGACTACTGCCTTGGCTTTCTTTCATGTGTATGACTGCAGGAGGATCCTTATCTTGCCCAAACACACAAAGATGATTTATGACATAAACAGCCTGTGCCAACCTTTGCTGAGGGTCAGCAATTTCTTGCTGCTTACTGAGATACTGTTTTAAAGTTCGATGGGCCCTCTCTACTATAGCTTGTCCCGTAGGAGAATGCGGGATACCTGTTGTGTGCATTATTCCCCAAAGTTTTAGGAATTCCCTAACTGTGCTACTGCAGTAAGCCCATTGTCTGTTTTGATCGCTTCTGGTACCCCCATAACTGCAAAACTAACAGTCAAATGTCGCATAACATGTAGCACTTTTTCCCCACGCTGAGCAGTTGCCCAAACATACTTGCTATACGTATCAACCACCACATGTACGTATTTGAATCCTCCAAATTCTGCTACATGGGTTACATCCATCTGCCATAGGGCATTTGATTTCAGTCCTCTTGGATTTACTCCACATCCTAACCCAATTCCCCCGTTGTGATGGCTGCATGTTGGACATGCTCGCACTATTAGCTTAGCTTGTGCGATGGGGATCCCATAAGTTCGATGTAACCCCTTCGCATTCTGGTGTAAGCGAGCATGCGCTTCCCGGGCCTGCTCCAAATTGCTTTGCGTTGAGGCTGGCATGACCAGTTGATCAGCTCGCGCATTTCCTTCTCCCATTCCAATATTCCACTTATGGCTCCTGATATGTAACACGCAATAAGGTGCCTTCCTCAACTTCAACATTCGTACTAGCTGCAGTAAAAGTTCATACAGTCGCGGATTGTGAGTTTCCTTGATGCTGGCATCCTCTATTCTTTGTAGTACTCCCGCAACATACAAGGAATCTGTAACCACATTCAATGGTCCCTGAAATTGTATAAAAGCCTGTATGACTGCATTCAGCTCCAGGGTCTGCAAACTGTCTCGACTCTCTGCCTCCCATATTTTGTGCTTCCATTGCTTGCCCTCCTTCCACGTCATGGCCGCCTTTCTTGACCTCTTTCCGGCATCAGTATAAACTGTGGTAGCATTTTCAAGGGGTGTGGCTGATCGCCACGGTTTCACTATCCACTGCCATTCTGCTAGCCACTGGAGCATTTTTGGCTGCAACGGGCCTGTCATGATAAGTGCACCCGCTCCCAATAGGGCTTCCTGCAGCTCCGTGGAATTAGCTAAAAACCAGTCCAAGTCCGATTTTTGGATTGGTAGTTGAATTTGGGTGGGTTCTTGTCCCGTGACATCAATGATACGCTGACGGCCCCGCTTTATTACATCTGCGAGTTGCTCAATTTTACTATATACAGTTTTTCTTGCTTGTAACGGAGGGGAGAGCCATTCCAATACCCTTGTCTCCCCCGTTTTCTTTAGATTCTGAGACAGGGCTGCCAACAGATGACTTTGGGCACACCAAACAGTCAAATCTATAGGACTATCAAGGTCTCTACGCTGTACATAGTGATTACCAATACATTGAACGATCGAGTCGATGATCCGGCGTTGTGCAGAGGTGAGTCGGATGGGTAAAGCTGGGTCCGTTCCTTTTAGCAGAGGACGGAGTGCACTGAGTAGGCTGTTTGGGATGCCTACAACTGGTTTTAACCATTGCATTTCTCCCATAAATTTTTGAGCTTCATGCAAGGTAGTGATATCTGTGTCTAACTGTAGTTTTTGTGGAGTAATTGTCTGCGTAGTTATAGTCCAACCAAGATAATTCCATGGGCTAGTTCGCTGTATTTTTTCAGGCGCAATAACTAGTGATGATGCCTTAAGAGTAGTTATAATTGTTTGCAGTTGATCTTCGCTAAACTGTTCCCTTTGAGCGAAGAGGATATCATCCATATAGTGATAGATGATAGTTTCAGGCCATGCCTTCCGTAAGGGCTGTAAGGCAGTATCCACATAAAGCTGACACAGAGTGGGGGAATTCCGCATCCCTTGCGGGAGGACAGTCCATTCAAATCGCTTATCTGGTTCTCTCCTATTAATTGCTGGTAATGTGAATGCAAATCTTTTCATGTCGTTAGAATGTAGCGCTATAGTGAAAAAACAGTCTTTTAAGTCTATAATTAGAAGGGGCCATGCCTCAGGCAGCATGGCAGGATTAGGTAACCGGGGCTGAAGGGCCCCCATAGGCTCCATTTGTTCATTTACTTTCCGTAAATCATGGAGTAGACGATATTTGCCTGATTTCTTCTTTATTACAAATATGGGAGTATTCCACGGGCTGGTCGAGTGTTGTAAATGACCTTGCTGAAGTTGTTCTTCTACTAAGGCATGTGCCTGTTCAAGGCTTTCCCTTTTTAAAGGCCATTGCTTTACCATCACCGGCTCGTCAGTCTTCCAGGTGAGTGGAATCGGGAAAGTCCAAGCAATGGCACTTAAACTAAAGGGCGCGGATCATTGGACAATACTATTCCGAGTTGTGCGAGAATGTCTCTCCCGATGAGACTTTGTACCGTAGGTGGTAGTGGTACTATAGTCAGCACAGTATTGACTGTTTGTCCATCCAGGGTTACCGCTACCAGTGGAGATTTTTTCGCCAATGTATATCCCCCTACTCCAGTTACTGTATCCATTGTGGCTCGCTGGGGCCACTGGCTTGGCCAATATTCCGGTTGCACTATGCTAGTATCGGCTCCTGTGTCCAATAAGGCTGTCAATTGTATAGAGTGTCCTTGGTACGATATCGCAACGCCCTTAGTGGGTCGAGTAGATAGATCCATGGTTAACATAGCCAATCCGGAGGAGCCAAAGCCTTGGGTTCCGCGGTTCTTTTGCGTTAAAGGGGTTAGTCCCTTTGTTAACTGTGGTAACGGTAGAAGCTGCGCAATACGTTGTCCCGCAGCGACACTCAGTGGTGGAAATGGGGTATGTGCCATAATATAAATTTCACCGGAGTAATCTGCATCTATTATTCCTGGAAGCACAAAGAGTCCCATAAAGTTGTCGAGGATCTTCCCAATAACAAAGCTCCATAGGCTTGCCCGTTGATAATGAGCGGCCCCCTCTTTCCAGTTGGTATTTTCTCGGGGCGAGCTGTAGCTAAGGTGACATCTACACTGGCTGCCAGGTCGAGTCCCAAGCTGCCTGCGGTGGCTGGCTGGAGGCTGATGTTGCGGTCGTTGAGGCAGCAATTTGTGTCGGGGCGCGGCTGCTCTGCGCGCTCCTTGTCGAGTTTCCCGACCTCCGACGACAAGCCGACGTGTTGTGAGAGCTGGACTGGCAGGTTTGGCACCAGATCCCGGAGGTATGACACTGTCGACGCATGTGTCCGGGCTTGCCACAACGGTAACACTTAATGCCTGGAGGCAATGGGTGGCTTGGGTTCGTGCTAGCCGGTGCTACAGCGGCGGCTTGGAGGGGCGCAAGAGCGGCTAATACTTGAGCCTGACTGGCTTCTGCCTGTTTCTGCAGCCCCAACCCTAAATCTTGCAGCGCTTTAACTATAAACGCCTGCGACCCGGTTGGCTGTAGTGACATTCGTTCTAATGCCGCTTCAATTGACCAGTCTGCTCCTAATGTTAACAATATCTTTTTTGTCTCTTCATTTGCATTTTGCAGGGCGCATTGCTTTAACAGTGCGCCTTTCATGTAATCTGGTACTCCTGCCTTTTCTATTGCAGCAGCCACTTTGTCTATAAATCCCCCGAAGCTTTCTCCTCGACCCTGCTTTATACTCATATACATAGGGATGCCACCAGCATCTTTAACCCGTTCCATGGCATTTCTTACTAGCCTCATCGCTTCCTGAACTTTATCGGGTCCCATTAACATCTCTGCCTCGGTTCTCAAATACGGTCCTAATCCCATCATTTCCTGCATAGTGAGCCCGTGAAGTGGATCACCTGGTCCTCTCTGAACTGCCACTGCCTCTTGAACTTCTGCCTGCCAGTGTGCGTTGAACAGCAATTGCTGATGTTGTGTAAATACTAACTTAACTATGCCGCGCAAATCATTTGGGAGCAAGAGGGTGGTATTGAACAGATAATCTAGCATTTGCTTAACTGGCTCGCTCTTCGGGCCAAATTGTGCTACTGTCTGCCGCAGCTGTGCAAGGAGCTTCCAGTCCAAAGGAGAATAATTACCAACATGGTGTGTTACTTGCCCGTTCTGATCTATAACGGGGGTGTATGTAACGGGACAGACTAGGGAGCTGGCAGCCTCCAGCAACACTTCATCGCCTTCCTCTGCCCCCTTGCGGGCGATAGCAGCCCATGCCTCACGACGCTCCCTAGCCATCTCCTCCCACAGGTCGCTGTGCGCCCCAGGGACAGGAAGGGTGGGTTCATAGCGATTCGGCTTGGTTGCTAGCGATGCAGGCTTTTGGAGGGCCAATTTAAGCATATGCGTAGCCCCCCCACTGCTCTCGTCTTCATTCTCATCACTTCTCGTATCCCCGCTTTCACTCCCTCCTTCTAATGGAGGTGCTGATGGTTTAACGGAATCTGAGGACGCACTCTCTGTCCCTCCAGCTGGAATCACTACAGCAGACACTCTCGGAGCCAACGGCTCACCCTCCTGGCAATACCCAGCATTTTTATGAGAAGCTTGCAGAGCTGCGGCAGCAGCCCTACGTTCTGCCTGCCGCTTTAAAAGGTCGTTATGGATATCCCGCCATATTTTACCTAATTTCTTGGCTGTCTTATCATCTTTAAGGATAGCGTCATAAAGTTCATCTCCTAATTTACGCCATTCCGAAAGTTCATGAACTGTATGAGGATTCTGAAAGCAGCCCTTGGCATATCCCCAAGCTAACAATGCCAATATATCTTTCTTGCTGTGCTCTTTCAACCCTCGCTTTTCTATGTTAACTAAAAATAAATCATATGCTACTTGCCGATCCATATCAGCGCTGTTGCGGTCCTCCGGCTCCGGTAGCACGTATGGCCCAGTACCACCTGTATGATCCCTGGGGGTGCTGCTCCTGCCTTTTCCAATAGCGTTGAGCACCGCTCTGGCCGCCTCAGAGCCCAACCCAACTCCGTCCACCGATGGTGTTCTTTTCCCGTTATCTTTAATAACGGGGCAACGTCGGGGTCACCATTTTGTTGAAAACGGAGGGAGTCACCGACACCAGATGGTTCATCAGTGGAACTCGTTTATTAGTAGCATTACAATCACTTTTATAATGGTGATAATTAGCTCATACATATTGCAAAATCTAAGCTCATTATTGGTCGCTCAGCCATTTGTGTTACATCATATTGTTTACATTCCTGCGGTTACTTTTATCTTGTTTTGTGCTCTCTGTTCTGCATTCTTCTTTCTTTAGGGACTTTCCAGCTTCCTTTGTTTACCACTAAGGACAGACTGACCTTGTTTCATGCCACATCCTCTAATCCAAGCAGATTTGTCTGACTATGGCCTTTGTATAGTAACCAGTTCCTAATTGCTGAATCCTGACTCTCCACAAGGAACCCAAACATGGGCTGACATGACCAAAAATGCACTGAGGGATTCAAAAAATGGATTGAGAAACCCAGAAATATACTGAGGGAACCAAGAATGGATCTCAGAAGCAAAAAATGGATTGAGAAAAGAAGTTTTCTGAGGGCACAAAAATGAACTGAAAAACAAAAAATAGGATAAGTGAGCTCAAAAATGCGCTGAGAAAATAAAAAATTGATTGAGGAACCCAAACATGGGCTGAGGGACCCAAAAAGACATTGCAGAAACCAAAGAATGGATTGAGGAACCAAAAAATGATCTGAGGAACCCAAAATTTGGCTGAGAGACGCAAAAATGGATTGAGGAATCCAAAAATGGTCTGAGAAACCCAAAAATGGATTGAGGAACCCAAAATTGGGCTGACGTACCCAAAAATGCACTGAAGGACTAAAAAATGGATTGAGGAACCCAGAAATGAATTGAGGGAACCAGGAATGGATCGCAGAACCCAAAAATAAATTGAGGAAAGCAAAAATTGGCTGAGGAATAAAAAATGAACAGTAGATTAAAAAATTGAGACGGGGGAGCTAAAAAATGGGCTGAGAAAATAAAAAATGGATTGAAGAACTCAAAAATAGGCTGAGGGACCCAAAAATAGACTGAGGGACCCAAAAATGGACTGAAGGACCCAAAAATGGACTGAGAGACCCAAATTGGATTGAGGAACCCCAAAACGGGCAGAGAAACCAAAACATGGACCGAGGGACCTAAAAATGGGTTGACGGACCTCAAAATAGGCTGATGGAATCAGGGAGCTCTGAAATGGGCTGAGAAAATAAAAAATTGATTGAGGAACCCAAAAATGGGCTGAGGGACCCAAAAACAGATTGTAGAACCCAAAAATAGACTGAGGGAAGCAAAAATGGGCTGAGGGAACAAAAATGAGCTGAAGAACAAAAAACTTGGACGAGAGAGCTCAAAAATCAGATGAAAAAATAAAAAATTGATTGATTGAATCCAAAAATGGGCTGAGGGACCCCAAAATGGACCGAGGAACCCAAATTGGATTGAGGAACCCAAAAATGGGCAGAGAAACCTGAAAATGGACGGAGGGACCTAAAACTCGGTTGACGGACCTCAAAATTGGCTGATGGACCCAGAAATGGACTGAGGGACTCAAAAACAGATTTAGAAACCCAGAAATGGATTGAGGGACCCAAGAATGGATCGAGGAACCCAAAAATGCACTGAGGAATTAAAAAATGAGCTGAGGAACCGAAAAATGGATTCAGGGCTTCAAAAATTAGCTGAGGGAACCAAAAATGGATTGAGATACCCAAAAATGGATTGAGGAAAGCAAAAATGTGCTGAGGGACCAAAAATGAACTGAAGAAAAAAAAATTGGGACGAGGGATCTCAAAAATGGGCTGAGAAAATAAAAAATTGATTGAAGAATCCAAAAATGGGCGGAGGGACCCCGAAATGGACAGAGGAAACCAAAAACAGACTGAGGAAACAAAAAATGAGTTGAGGAATGCAACAATGGATTGAGGAACCCAAAAATGGGCTGAGGAAACCAAAAATGGATTGAAGAAACCTAAAAATGGGCCGAGGGACTCAAAAATGCATTGAGGAACCAGAAAAAGGTTCGAGGGACCCAAAAATGGATTGAGGGACCAAAAATGGGCTGAGGAACCTAAAAATGCATTGCAGAATCCAAAAATGGGCTGAGGGAGAAAAAAATGGATTGAGGAAATCCAAAATGGGCTGAGGAACCTAAAAATGGATTGATAAACCCGAAAAAAGAGCCGAGGGAGTCAAGAATAGATTGAGGGACCCAAAATAGGGCTGAGGAAGTAAAAAATGGATTGAGGAACCCAAAAATCGGCGGAGGGCCCCAAAAATGGACAGAGGAAGACAAAAATAGACAGAGGGACTCCATTCTGGCTTGAGAAACAAAAAAATGGGCTGAGCAACACAAAAATGCATTGAGCAACCCGAAAATGGGCTGAGGAACCTAAAAATGGATTGAGGGACCCAAAAATTGGCTGAGGAACAAACAAATGGTTTGAGGAACCCCAAAAAAGGCTGAGGAGCCCAAAAATGGATTGAGAAATCTAAAATAGGGGCCGAGGAAACCAAAAATGGCCTGAGGAAACCAAAATTAGGCTGAGGAAACAAAAAATGGATTGAGGAATCCAAAAATGGGCTGACGTACCCAAAAATGCACTGAGGGACTCAAAAATGGATTGAGGAACCCAGAAATTAATTGAGGGAACCAAGAATGGATCGCAGAACCCAAAAATGGATTGAGGAAAGAAAACTGTCTGAAGCACCAAAAATGAACTGAAGAATGAAAAATGGTATGAGGGAGCTCTGAAATTGGCTGATAAACTGAAAAATCGGCTGAGAAACCAAAAAATGGATTGAGGAAACAAAAAATGGGTGGAGAAATCTCAAAAAGTGCTGAGAAATCAGAAAATGGACTGAGAAACCCAAAAATGGATTGAGAAACCAAAAAATGGATTGAGGAACCTAAAAAATGGCCTGAGTGGCCTAAAAATAGATTGCAGAACCCAAAAATGGACTGAGGGAAGCAAAAATGGGCTGAGGAACACAAAAATGGATGGGCGAAATCAAAAATAGGCTGAGGGATTCCAAAATGGATTGAGAAACAAAAAATATGGGCTGAGAAACATAAAAATGAATTAAAAAACCCAAAAATGGACTGAGGGACCAAAAATAGACTGAGGAAGCCAAAAAAGGACTGAGGAACCCCCAAATGGGCTGAGAAACACCCAAAAGGAATTGAGAAACCCCAAAATGGTCTGAGGGACCAAAAATGGATTGAGAAACCCAAAAATGGTTTGAGAGACCCCGAAATGGACAGAGGAAACCAAAAATGGACTGAGGAACCAAAAAATGAGCTGAGGAATCAAAAAATGGATTGAGGAACCCAAAAATGGGCTGAGGAAACCAAAAATGGATTGAAAAAAACCTAAAAATGGGCTGAGGAACCTAAAAATGCATTCTGGAATCCAAAAATGGCCTGAGGGACACCAAGAATTGTTGAGAAACAAAAAAAATGGGCTGAAAACTTAAAAAATGGATTGAGGAACCCAATAATGGGCTGAGGCACCCAAAAATGGATTGAGGAATTCCAAAATGGGCTGAGGAACCTAAAAATGGATTGAGAAACCCGAAAAAGGGGCCAAGGGACCAAAAAATATATTGAGGGACCCAAAAATGGGCTGAGGAAGTAAAAAATGGATTGAGTGACCAAAAAATGGGCTGAGGAACCCAAAAATGGGCTGAAAGACCCAAAAATCGATTGAGGGAGCTAGAAATAGGCAGACGGACCCAAAAATGCATTTAGGAACCCAAAAATGGGTGGTCAGACCACAAAATGGCTTGAGAATCAAAAAAATGGGCTGAGAAACACATGAAATGCATTGAGGGACTAAAAAATGTCATGAGGAACCCAAAATTGGGTTGATGAAACAGAAAAAGGGCCGAGGGACCCAAAAATAAATTGAGAAACCAGAAAAAAACCTGAGGGAACCAAAAATGGATTGAGCACCTCAAAAACGGGCTGAGGAACCCCCAAAATGGCTTGAGAAACCAAAAAAATGTGCTGAGAAACCCAAAAATGGATTGAGGAACCCAAAAATGGGCTGAAGGACCTAAAACTAGATTGCAGAACCCAAAAATGTACTGAGGGAAGAAAAAATGGTCTGAGAAACACTAAAATGTATTGAGGAACCCAAACATGGGCTGACGTGACCAAAAATGCACTGAGGGACTCAAAAAATGGATTGAGAAACCCAGAAATGAATTGAGGGAACCAAGAATGGATCTCAGAAGCAAAAAATGGATTGAGAAAAGTTTTCTGAGGGCACAAAAATGAACTGAAAAACAAAAAATAGGATAAGTGAGCTCAAAAATGCGCTGAGAAAATAAAAAATTGATTGAGGAACCCAAACATGGGCTGAGGGACCCAAAAAGACATTGCAGAAACCAAAGAATGGATTGAGGAACCAAAAAATGATCTGAGGAACCCAAAATTTGGCTGAGAGACGCAAAAATGGATTGAGGAAACCAAAAATGGTCTGAGAAACCCAAAAATGGATTGAGGAAACCAAAATTGGGCTGACGTTACCAAAAATGCACTGAAGGACTAAAAAATGGATTGAGGAACCCAGAAATGAATTGAGGGAACCAGGAATGGATCGCAGAACCCAAAAATAAATTGAGGAAAGCAAAAATTGGCTGAGGAATCAAAAATGAACAGTAGATTAAAAAATTGAGACGGGGGAGCTAAAAAATGGGCTGAGAAAATAAAAAATGGATTGAAGAACTCAAAAATAGGCTGAGGGACCCAAAAATAGACTGAGGGACCCAAAAATGGACTGAAGGACCCAAAAATGGACTGAGAGACCCAAATTGGATTGAGGAACCCCAAAACGGGCAGAGAAACCAAAACATGGACCGAGGGACCTAAAAATGGGTTGACGGACCTCAAAATAGGCTGATGGAATCAGGGAGCTCTGAAATGGGCTGAGAAAATAAAAAATTGATTGAGGAACCCAAAAATGGGCTGAGGGACCCAAAAACAGATTGTAGAACCCAAAAATAGACTGAGGGAAGCAAAAATGGGCTGAGGGAACAAAAATGAGCTGAAGAACAAAAAACTTGGACGAGAGAGCTCAAAAATCAGATGAAAAAATAAAAAAATTGATTGATTGAATCCAAAAATGGGCTGAGGGACCCCAAAATGGACCGAGGAACCCAAATTGGATTGAGGAACCCAAAAATGGGCAGAGAAAACTGAAAATGGACGGAGGGACCTAAAACTCGGTTGACGGACCTCAAAATTGGCTGATGGACCCAGAAATGGACTGAGGGACTCAAAAACGGATTTAGAAACCCAGAAATGGATTGAGGGACCCAAGAATGGATCGAGGAACCCAAAAATGCACTGAGGAACTCAAAAATGAGCTGAGGAACCAAAAAATGGATTCAGGGCTTCAAAAATTAGCTGAGGGAACCAAAAATGGATTGAGATACCCAAAAATGGATTGAGGAAAGCAAAAATGTGCTGAGGGACCAAAAATGAACTGAAGAACAAAAAATTGGGACGAGGGATCTCAAAAATGGGCTGAGAAAATAAAAAATTGATTGAAGAATCCAAAAATGGGCGGAGGGACCCCGAAATGGACAGAGGAAACCAAAAACAGACTGAGGAAACAAAAAATGAGTTGAGGAATGCAACAATGGATTGAGGAACCCAAAAATGGGCTGAGGAAACCAAAAATGGATTGAAGAAACCTAAAAATGGGCCGAGGGACTCAAAAATGCATTGAGGAACCAGAAAAAGGTTCGAGGGACCCAAAAATGGACTGAGGGACCAAAAATGGGCTGAGGAACCTAAAAATGCATTGCAGAATCCAAAAATGGGCTGAGGGAGAAAAAAATGGATTGAGGAAATCCAAAATGGGCTGAGGAACCTAAAAATGGATTGATAAACCCGAAAAAAGAGCCGAGGGAGTCAAGAATAGATTGAGGGACCCAAAATAGGGCTGAGGAAGTAAAAAATGGATTGAGGAACCCAAAAATCGGCGGAGGGCCCCAAAAATGGACAGAGGAAGACAAAAATAGACAGAAGGAATCCATTCTGGCTTGAGAAACAAAAAAATGGGCTGAGAAACACAAAAATGCATTGAGCAACCCGAAAATGGGCTGAGGAACCTAAAAATGGATTGAGGAAAGCAAAAATGGGCTGAGAGACTCCAAAATGGCTTGAGAAAGTGAAAACTGAGCTTAAAATTCCAAAAATGGATTGAGGGACCCAAAAATTGGCTGAGGAACAAACAAATGGTTTGAAGAACCCCAAAAAAGGCTGAGGAGCCCAAAAATGGATTGAGAAATCTAAAATAGGGGCCGAGGAAACCAAAAATGGCCTGAGGAAACCAAAATTAGGCTGAGGAAACAAAAAATGGATTGAGGAATCCAAAAATGGGCTGACGTACCCAAAAATGCACTGAGGGACTCAAAAATGGATTGAGGAACCCAGAAATTAATTGAGGGAACCAAGAATGGATCGCAGAACCCAAAAATGGATTGAGGAAAGAAAACTGTCTGAAGCACCAAAAATGAACTGAAGAACGAAAAATGGTATGAGGGAGCTCTGAAATGGGCTGATAAACCTAAAAATCGGCTGAGAAACCAAAAAATGGATTGAGGAACCTAAAAAATGGCCTGAGTGGCCTAAAAATAGATTGCAGAACCCAAAAATGGACTGAGGGAAGCAAAAATGGGCTGAGGAACACAAAAATGGATGGGCGAAATCAAAAATAGGCTGAGGGATTCCAAAATGGATTGAGAAACAAAAAATATGGGCTGAGAAACATAAAAATGAATTAAAAAACCCAAAAATGGACTGAGGGACCAAAAATAGACTGAGGAAGCCAAAAAAGGACTGAGGAACCCCAAAATGGGCTGAGAAACACCCAAAAGGAATTGAGAAACCCCAAAATGGTCTGAGGGACCAAAAATGGATTGAGAAACCCAAAAATGGTTTGAGAGACCCCGAAATGGACAGAGGAAACCAAAAATGGACTGAGGAACCAAAAAATGAGCTGAGGAATCAAAAAATGGATTGAGGAACCCAAAAATGGGCTGAGGAAACCAAAAATGGATTGAAAAAACCTAAAAATGGGCTGAGGAACCTAAAAATGCATTCTGGAATCCAAAAATGGCCTGAGGGACACCAAGAATTGTTGAGAAACAAAAAAAATGGGCTGAAAACTTAAAAAATGGATTGAGGAACCCAATAATGGGCTGAGGCACCCAAAAATGGATTGAGGAATTCCAAAATGGGCTGAGGAACCTAAAAATGGATTGAGAAACCCGAAAAAGGGGCCAAGGGACTTAAAAATATATTGAGGGACCCAAAAATGGGCTGAGGAAGTAAAAAATGGATTGAGTGACCAAAAAATGGGCTGAGGAACCCAAAAATGGGCTGAAAGACCCAAAAATCGATTGAGGGACCTAGAAATAGGCAGACGGACCCAAAAATGCATTTAGGAACCCAAAAATGGGTGGTCAGACCACAAAATGGCTTGAGAATCAGAAAAATGGGCTGAGAAACACATGAAATGCATTGAGGGACTAAAAAATGTCATGAGGAACCCAAAATTGGGTTGATGAACCAGAAAAAGGGCCGAGGGACCCAAAAATAAATTGAGAAACCAGAAAAAAACCTGAGGGAACCAAAAATGGATTGAGCAACTCAAAAACGGGCTGAGGAACCCCCAAAATGGCTTGAGAAACCAAAAAAATGTGCTGAGAAACCCAAAAATGGATTGAGGAACCCAAAAATGGGCTGAAGGACCTAAAACTAGATTGCAGAACCAAAAATGTACTGAGGGAAGAAAAAATGGTCTGAGAAACACTAAAATGTATTGAGGAACCCAAACATGGGCTGACGTGACCAAAAATGCACTGAGGGACTCAAAAAATGGATTGAGAAACCCAGAAATGAATTGAGGGAACCAAGAATGGATCTCAGAAGCAAAAAATGGATTGAGAAAAGTTTTCTGAGGGCACAAAAATGAACTGAAAAACAAAAAATAGGATAAGTGAGCTCAAAAATGCGCTGAGAAAATAAAAAATTGATTGAGGAACCCAAACATGGGCTGAGGGACCCAAAAAGACATTGCAGAAACCAAAGAATGGATTGAGGAACCAAAAAATGATCTGAGGAACCCAAAATTTGGCTGAGAGACGCAAAAATGGATTGAGGAAACCAAAAATGGTCTGAGAAACCCAAAAATGGATTGAGGAAACCAAAATTGGGCTGACGTTACCAAAAATGCACTGAAGGACTAAAAAATGGATTGAGGAACCCAGAAATGAATTGAGGGAACCAGGAATGGATCGCAGAACCCAAAAATAAATTGAGGAAAGCAAAAATTGGCTGAGGAATCAAAAATGAACAGTAGATTAAAAAATTGAGACGGGGGAGCTAAAAAATGGGCTGAGAAAATAAAAAATGGATTGAAGAACTCAAAAATAGGCTGAGGGACCCAAAAATAGACTGAGGGACCCAAAAATGGACTGAAGGACCCAAAAATGGACTGAGAGACCCAAATTGGATTGAGGAACCCCAAAACGGGCAGAGAAACCAAAACATGGACCGAGGGACCTAAAAATGGGTTGACGGACCTCAAAATAGGCTGATGGAATCAGGGAGCTCTGAAATGGGCTGAGAAAATAAAAAATTGATTGAGGAACCCAAAAATGGGCTGAGGGACCCAAAAACAGATTGTAGAACCCAAAAATAGACTGAGGGAAGCAAAAATGGGCTGAGGGAACAAAAATGAGCTGAAGAACAAAAAACTTGGACGAGAGAGCTCAAAAATCAGATGAAAAAATAAAAAATTGATTGATTGAATCCAAAAATGGGCTGAGGGACCCCAAAATGGACCGAGGAACCCAAATTGGATTGAGGAACCCAAAAATGGGCAGAGAAAACTGAAAATGGACGGAGGGACCTAAAACTCGGTTGACGGACCTCAAAATTGGCTGATGGACCCAGAAATGGACTGAGGGACTCAAAAACGGATTTAGAAACCCAGAAATGGATTGAGGGACCCAAGAATGGATCGAGGAACCCAAAAATGCACTGAGGAACTCAAAAATGAGCTGAGGAACCAAAAAATGGATTCAGGGCTTCAAAAATTAGCTGAGGGAACCAAAAATGGATTGAGATACCCAAAAATGGATTGAGGAAAGCAAAAATGTGCTGAGGGACCAAAAATGAACTGAAGAACAAAAAATTGGGACGAGGGATCTCAAAAATGGGCTGAGAAAATAAAAAATTGATTGAAGAATCCAAAAATGGGCGGAGGGACCCCGAAATGGACAGAGGAAACCAAAAACAGACTGAGGAAACAAAAAATGAGTTGAGGAATGCAACAATGGATTGAGGAACCCAAAAATGGGCTGAGGAAACCAAAAATGGATTGAAGAAACCTAAAAATGGGCCGAGGGACTCAAAAATGCATTGAGGAACCAGAAAAAGGTTCGACGGACCCAAAAATGGACTGAGGGACCAAAAATGGGCTGAGGAACCTAAAAATGCATTGCAGAATCCAAAAATGGGCTGAGGGAGAAAAAAATGGATTGAGGAAATCCAAAATGGGCTGAGGAACCTAAAAATGGATTGATAAACCCGAAAAAAGAGCCGAGGGAGTCAAGAATAGATTGAGGGACCCAAAATAGGGCTGAGGAAGTAAAAAATGGATTGAGGAACCCAAAAATCGGCGGAGGGCCCCAAAAATGGACAGAGGAAGACAAAAATAGACAGAAGGACTCCATTCTGGCTTGAGAAACAAAAAAATGGGCTGAGAAACACAAAAATGCATTGAGCAACCCGAAAATGGGCTGAGGAACCTAAAAATGGATTGAGGAAAGCAAAAATGGGCTGAGAGACCCCAAAATGGCTTGAGAAAGTGAAAACTGAGCTTAAAATTCCAAAAATGGATTGAGGGACCCAAAAATTGGCTGAGGAACAAACAAATGGTTTGAAGAACCCCAAAAAAGGCTGAGGAGCCCAAAAATGGATTGAGAAATCTAAAATAGGGGCCGAGGAAACCAAAAATGGCCTGAGGAAACCAAAATTAGGCTGAGGAAACAAAAAATGGATTGAGGAATCCAGAAATGGGCTGACGTACCCAAAAATGCACTGAGGGACTCAAAAATGGATTGAGGAGCCCAGAAATTAATTGAGGGAACCAAGAATGGATCGCAGAACCCAAAAATGGATTGAGGAAAGAAAACTGTCTGAAGCACCAAAAATGAACTGAAGAACGAAAAATGGTATGAGGGAGCTCTGAAATGGGCTGATAAACCTAAAAATCGGCTGAGAAACCAAAAAATGGATTGAGGAAACAAAAAATGGGTGGAGAAATCTCTAAAAGTGCTGAGGAATCAGAAAATGGACTGAGAAACCCAAAAATGGATTGAGAAACCAAAAAATGGATTGAGGAACCTAATAAATGGCCTGAGTGGCCTAAAAATAGATTGCAGTACCCAAAAATGGACTGAGGGAAGCAAAAATGGGCTGAGGAACACAAAAATGGATGGGCGAAATCAAAAATAGGCTGAGGGATTCCAAAATGGATTGAGAAACAAAAAATATGGGCTGAGAAACATAAAAATGAATTAAAAAACCCAAAAATGGACTGAGGGACCAAAAATAGACTGAGGAAGCCAAAAAAGGACTGAGGAACCTCAAAATGGGCTGAGAAACACCCAAAAGGAATTGAGAAACCCCAAAATGGTCTGAGGGACCAAAAATGGATTGAGAAACCCAAAAATGGTTTGAGAGACCCCGAAATGGACAGAGGAAACCAAAAATGGACTGAGGAACCAAAAAATGAGCTGAGGAATCAAAAAATGGATTGAGGAACCCAAAAATGGGCTGAGGAAACCAAAAATGGATTGAAAAATTCAAAAATGGACTGAGAAACCCAAAAATGGATTGAGAAACCAAAAAATGGATTGAGGAACCTAAAAAATGGCCTGAGTGGCCTAGAAATAGATTGCAGAACCCAAAAATGGACTGAGGGAAGCAAAAATGGGCTGAGGAACACAAAAATGGATGGGCGAAATCAAAAATAGGCTGAGGGATTCCAAAATGGATTGAGAAACAAAAAATATGGGCTGAGAAACATAAAAATGAATTAAAAAACCCAAAAATGGACTGAGGGACCAAAAATAGACTGAGGAAGCCAAAAAAGGACTGAGGAATCCCAAAATGGGCTGAGAAACACCCAAAAGGAATTGAGAAACCCCAAAATGGTCTGAGGGACCAAAAATGGATTGAGAAACCCAAAAATGGACTGAGAGACCCCAAAATGGACAGAGGAAACCAAAAATGGACTGAGGAACCAAAAAATGAGCTGAGGAATCAAAAAATGGATTGAGGAACCTAAAAATGCATTCTGGAATCCAAAACTGGCCTGAGGGACACCAAGAATTGTTGAGAAACAAAAAAAATGCGCTGAAAAATTAAAAAAAGGATTGAGGAACCCAATAATGGGCTGAGGCACACAAAAATGGATTGAAAAATTCCAAAATGGGCTGAGGAACCTAAAAATGGATTGAGAAACCCGAAAAAAGGGCCGAGGGACCAAAAAAAAGATTGAGGGACCCAAAAATGGGCTGAGGAAGTAAAAAATGGATTGAGTGACCAAAAAAATGGGCTGAGAGACCCCAAAATGGCTTGAGAAAGTAAAAACTGAGCTTAAAATTCCAAAAATGGATTGAGGGACCCAAAAATTGGCTGAGGAACAAACAAATGGTTTGAGGAACCCCAAAAAAGGCTGAGGAGCCCAAAAATGGATTGAGAAATCCAAAAAAAGGGCCGAGGAAACCAAAAATGGACTGAGGGTCCCAAAAATGGATTGAGAAACCCAAAACGTGATTCAAGAATCCAAAAACGGGCTGAGGGAACTAAAAATGGATTGCACAACCCAAAAATGGACTGAGGGAAGCAAAAATGGGCTGAGGAACCCAAAATTTGGCTGAGAGAGACAAAAATGGATTGAGGAACCCAAAAATGGTCTGAGAAACCCGAAAATGGAATCCAGAACCAAAAATGGGCTGATGTACCCAAAAATGCACTGAGGGACTTAAAAAATGGATTGAGGAAACCAGAAATGTATTGAGGGAACCAAGAATGGATCGCAGAACCCAAAAATGGGTTGAGGAAAGCAAAAATTGGCTGAAGGACCAAAAATGAACTGAGGGACCAAAAATGGGATGAGGGAGCTCTGAAATGGGATGAGAACCTAAAAATGGGTTGAGAAACCCCAAAATGGATTGAGGAACCCAAAAAATGGCCTGAGGCGCCTAAAAACAGATTGCAGAACCCAAAAATAGGCTGAGGGAAGCAAAAATGGGCTGAGGAACCCAAAATTTGGCTGAGGGACGCAAAAATGGATTGAGGAATCCAAAAAAGGTCTGAGAAACCCAAAAATGGATTGAGGAACCCCAAATTGGGCTGACGCACCCAAAAATGCACTGAGGGACTTAAAAAATGGATTGAGGAAACCAGAAATGAATTGAGGGAACCAAGAATGGATCGCAGAACCCAAAAATGGATTGAGGAAAGCAAAAATTGGCTGAGGGACCAAAAATGAACTGAAGAACAAAGAATGGGATGAGGGAGCTCAAAAATGGGCTGAGAAAATAAAAAATCGATTGAAGAATCCAAAAATGGGCGGAGGGACCCCGAAATGGACAGAGGAAACCAAAAACAGACTGAGGAAACAAAAAATGAGTTGCGGAATGCAACAATGGATTGAGGAACCCAAAAATGGGCTGAAGAAACCAAAAATGGATTGAAGAAACCTAAAAATGGGCCGAGGGACTCAAAAATGCATTGAGGAACCAGAAAAAGGGTCGAGGGGACCCAAAAATGGACTGAGGGACTAAAAATGGGCTGATGAACCTAAAAATGCATTGCAGAATCCAAAAATGGGCTGAGGGAGAAAAAAATGGATTGAGGAAATCCAAAATGGGCTGAGGAACCTAAAAATGGATTGATAAACCCGAAAAAAGAGCCGAGGGAGTCAAGAATAGATTGAGAGACCCAAAATAGGGCTGCGGAAGTAAAAAATGGATTGAGGAACTCAAAAATTGGCGGAGGGCCCCAAAAATGGACAGAGGAAGATAAAAATAGACAGAGGGACTCCATTCTGGCTTGAGAAACAAAACAATGGGCTGAGAAACACAAAAATGCATTGAGCAACCCGAAAATGGGCTGAGGAACCTAAAAATGGATTGAGGAAAGCAAAAATGGGCTGAGAGACCCCAAAATGGCATGAAAAGTGAAAACTGAGCTTAAAATTCCAAAAATGGATTGAGGGACCCAAAAATTGGCTGAGGAACAAACAAATGGTTTGAGGAACCCCAAAAAAGGCTGAGGAGCCCAAAAATGGATTGAGAAATCCAAAAAAGGGGCCGAGGAAACCAAAAATGGACTGATGGTCCCAAAAATGGATTGAGAAACCCAAAACGTGATTCAAGAATCCAAAAACGGGCTGAGGGAACTAAAAATGGATTGCACAACCCAAATATGGACTGAGGGAAGCAAAAATGGGCTGAGGAACCCAAAATTTGGCTGAGAGAGACAAAAATGGATTGAGGAACCCAAAAATGGTCTGAGAAACCCGAAAATGGAACCCAGAACCAAAAATGGGCTGATGTACCACAAATGGTTTGAGGAACCCCAAAAAAGGCTGAGGAGCCCAAAAATGGATTGAGAAATCCAAAAAAGGGGCCGAGGAAACCAAAAATGGACTGAGGGTCCCAAAAATGGATTGAGAAACCCAAAACGTGATTCAAGAATCCAAAAACGGGCTGAGGGAACTAAAAATGGATTGCACAACCCAAAAATGGACTGAGGGAAGCAAAAATGGGCTGAGGAACCCAAAATTTGGCTGAGAGAGACAAAAATGGATTGAGGAACCCAAAAATGGTCTGAGAAACCCGAAAATGGAATCCAGAACCAAAAATGGGCTGATGTACCCAAAAATGCACTGAGGGACTTAAAAAATGGATTGAGGGAAACCAGAAATGTATTGAGGGAACCAAGAATGGATCGCAGAACCCAAAAATGGGTTGAGGAAAGCAAAAATTGGCTGAGGGACCAAAAATGAACTGAAGAACAAAGAATGGGATGAGGGAGCTCAAAAATGGGATGAGAAATCTAAAAATGGGCTGAGAAACCCCAAAATGGATTGAGGAACCCCAAAAATGTCCTGAGGGGCCTAAAAACAGATTGCAGAACCCAAAAATAGACTGAGGGAAGCAAAAATGGGCTGAGGAACCCAAAATTTGGCTGAGAGACGCAAAAATGGATTGAAGAATAAAAAAATGGTCTGAGAAACCCAAAAATGGATTGAGGAACCCCAGATTGGGCTGACGCACACAAAAATACACTGAGCGACTCAAAAAATGGATTGAGGAAACCAGAAATGAATTGAGGGAACCAAGAATGGATCGCAGAACCCAAAAATGGAGTGAGGAAAGCAAAAATTGGCTGGGGGACCAAAAATGAACTGAAGAACAAAGAATGGGATGAGGGAGCTCAAAAATGGGCTGAGAAAATAAAAAATTGATTGAAGAATCCAAAAATGGGCGGATGGACCCCGAAATGGACAGAGGAAACCAAAAACAGACTGAGGAAACAAAAAATGAGTTGAGGAATGCAACAATGGATTGAGGAACCCAAAAATGGCTGAGGAAACCAAAAATGGATTGAAGAAACCTAAAAATGGGCCGAGGGACTCAAAAATGCATTGAGGAACCAGAAAAAGGGTCGAGGGACCCAAAAATGGACTGAGGGACCAAAAATGGGCTGAGGAACCTAAAAATGCATTGCAGAATCCAAAAATGGGCTGAGGGAGAAAAAAATGGATTGAGGAAATCCAAAATGGGCTGAGGAACATAAAATGGATTGAGAAACCCGAAAAAAGAGCCGAGGGAGTCAAGAATAGATTGAGGGACCCAAAATAGGGCTGAGGAAGTAAAAAATGGATTGAGGAACCCAAAAATCGGCGGAGGACCTCAAAAATGGACAGAGGAAGACAAAAATAGACAGAGGGACTCCATTCTGGCTTGAGAAACAAAAAAATGGGCTGAGAAACACAAAAATGCATTGAGCAACCCGAAAATGGGCTGAGGAACCTAAAAATGGATTGAGGAAAGCAAAAATGGGCTGAGAGACCCCAAAATGGCTTGAGAAAGTGAAAACTGAGCTTAAAATTCCAAAAATGGATTGAGGGACCCAAAAATTGGCTGAGGAACAAACAAATGGTTTGAGGAACCCCCAAAAAAGCTGAGGAGCCCAAAAATGGATTGAGAAATCTAAAATAGGGGCCGAGGAAACCAAAAATGGCCTGAGGAAACCAAAATTAGGCTGAGGAAACAAAAAATGGATTGAGGAATCCAAAAATGGGCTGAAGTACCCAAAAATACACTGAGGGATTCAAAAATGGATTGAGGAACCCAGACATGAATTGAGGGAACCAAGAATGGATTGCAGAACTCAAAAATGGACTGAGGGAAGCAAAAATGGTCTGAGGGATCAAAAACGAGCTGAAGAACAAAAGATTTGTACGAGAGAGCTCAAAAATGGGCTGAAAAGAAAAATTGATTGAAGAATCCAAAAATGGGCTGAAAGACCCAAAAATTAGCTGAGGGAACCAAAAATGGATTGAGATACCCAAAAAAGGATTGAGGAAAGCAAAAAATGACCTGAGGGACCATAAATGAACTTAAGAACAAAACATTGGGATGAGGTATCTCAAAAATGGATTGAGAAACCCAAAAATGGATTGAGAGACCCCGAAATGGACAGAGGAAACCAAAAACAGACTGAGGAAACAAAAAATGAGTTGAGGAATGCAACAATGGATTGAGGAACCCAAAAATGGGCTGAGGAAACCAAAAATGGATTGAAGAAACCTAAAAATGGGCCGAGGGACTCAAAAATGCATTGAGGAACCAGAAAAAGGTTCGAGGGACCCAAAAATGGACTGAGGGACCAAAAATGGGCTGAGGAACCTAAAAATGCATTGCAGAATCCAAAAATGGGCTGAGGGAGAAAAAAATGGATTGAGGAAATCCAAAATGGGCTGAGGAACCTAAAAATGGATTGAGAAACCCGAAAAAAAGAGCCGAGGGAGTCAAGAATAGATTGAGGGACCCAAAATAGGGCTGAGGAAGTAAAAAATGGATTGAGGAACCCAAAAATCGGCGGAGGGCCCCAAAAATGGACAGAGGAAGACAAAAATAGACAGAAGGACTCCATTCTGGCTTGAGAAACAAAAAAATGGGCTGAGAAACACAAAAATGCATTGAGCAACCCGAAAATGGGCTGAGGAACCTAAAAATGGATTGAGGAAAGCAAAAATGGGCTGAGAGACTCCAAAATGGCTTGAGAAAGTGAAAACTGAGCTTAAAATTCCAAAAATGGATTGAGGGACCCAAAAATTGGCTGAGGAACAAACAAATGGTTTGAAGAACCCCAAAAAAGGCTGAGGAGCCCAAAAATGGATTGAGAAATCTAAAATAGGGGCCGAGGACACCAAAAATGGCCTGAGGAAACCAAAATTAGGCTGAGGAAACAAAAAATGGATTGAGGAATCCAAAAATGGGCTGACGTACCCAAAAATGCACTGAGGGACTCAAAAATGGATTGAGGAACCCAGAAATTAATTGAGGGAACCAAGAATGGATCGCAGAACCCAAAAATGGATTGAGGAAAGAAAACTGTCTGAAGCACCAAAAATGAACTGAAGAACGAAAAATGGTATGAGGGAGCTCTGAAATGGGCTGATAAACCTAAAAATCGGCTGAGAAACCAAAAAATGGATTGAGGAAACAAAAAATGGGTGGAGAAATCTCAAAAAGTGCTGAGGAATCAGAAAATGGACTGAGAAACCCAAAAATGGATTGAGAAACCAAAAAATGGATTGAGGAACCTAATAAATGGCCTGAGTGGCCTAAAAATAGATTGCAGAACCCAAAAATGGACTGAGGGAAGCAAAAATGGGCTGAGGAACACAAAAATGGATGGGCGAAATCAAAAATAGGCTGAGGGATTCCAAAATGGATTGAGAAACAAAAAATATGGGCTGAGAAACATAAAAATGAATTAAAAAACCCAAAAATGGACTGAGGGACCAAAAATAGACTGAGGAAGCCAAAAAAGGACTGAGGAACCCCAAAATGGGCTGAGAAACACCCAAAAGGAATTGAGAAACCCCAAAATGGTCTGAGGGACCAAAAATGGATTGAGAAACCCAAAAATGGTTTGAGAGATCCCGAAATGGACAGAGGAAACCAAAAATGGACTGAGGAACCAAAAAATGAGCTGAGGAATCAAAAAATGGATTGAGGAAACAAAAAATGGGCTGAGAAAACCAAAAATGGATTGAAAAATTCAAAAATGGACTGAGAAACCCAAAAATGGATTGAGAAACCAAAAAATGGATTGAGGAACCTAAAAAATGGCCTGAGTGGCCTAAAAATAGATTGCAGAACCCAAAAATGGACTGAGGGAAGCAAAAATGGGCTGAGGAACACAAAAATGGATGGGCGAAATCAAAAATAGGCTGAGGGATTCCAAAATGGATTGAGAAACAAAAAATATGGGCTGAGAAACATAAAAATGAATTAAAAAACCCAAAAATGGACTGAGGGACCAAAAATAGACTGAGGAAGCCAAAAAAGGACTGAGGAACCCAAAATGGGCTGAGAAACACCCAAAAGGAATTGAGAAACCCCAAAATGGTCTGAGGGACCAAAAATGGATTGAGAAACCCAAAAATGGACTGAGAGACCCCGAAATGGACAGAGGAAACCAAAAATGGACTGAGGAACCAAAAAATGAGCTGAGGAATCAAAAAATGGATTGAGGAACCTAAAAATGCATTCTGGAATCCAAAACTGGCCTGAGGGACACCAAGAATTGTTGAGAAACAAAAAAAATGGGCTGAAAAATTAAAAAAAGGATTGAGGAACCCAATAATGGGCTGAGGCACACAAAAATGGATTGAAAAATTCCAAAATGGGCTGAGGAACCTAAAAATAGATTGAGAAACCCGAAAAAAGGGCCGAGGGACCAAAAAAAAGATTGAGGGACCCAAAAATGGGCTGAGGAAGTAAAAAATGTATTGAGTGACCAAAAAAATGGGCTGAGAGACCCCAAAATGGCTTGAGAAAGTGAAAACTGAGCTTAAAATTCCAAAAATGGATTGAGGGACCCAAAAATTGGCTGAGGAACAAACAAATGGTTTGAGGAACCCCCAAAAAGGCTGAGGAGCCCAAAAATGGATTGAGAAATCCCTAAAAGGGTCCGAGGAAACCAAAAATGGACTGAGGGTTCCAAAAAGGGATTGAGAAACCCAAAACGTGATTCAAGAATCCAAAAACGGGCTGAGGGAACTAAAAATGGATTGCACAACCCAAAAATGGACTGAGGGAAGCAAAAATGGGCTGAGGAACCCAAAATTTGGCTGAGAGAGACAAAAATGGATTGAGGAACCCAAAAATGGTCTGAGAAACCCGAAAATGGAATCCAGAACCAAAAATGGGCTGATGTACCCAAAAATGCACTGAGGGACTTAAAAAATGGATTGAGGAAACCAGAAATGTATTGAGGGAACCAAGAATGGATCGCAGAACCCAAAAATGGGTTGAGGAAAGCAAAAATTGGCTGAAGGACCAAAAATGAACTGAGGGACCAAAAATGGGATGAGGGAGCTCTGAAATGGGATGAGAAACCTAAAAATGGGTTGAGAAACCCCAAAATGGATTGAGGAACCCAAAAAATGGCCTGAGGCGCCTAAAAACAGATTGCAGAACCCAAAAACAGGCTGAGGGAAGCAAAAATGGGCTGAGGAACCCAAAATTTGGCTGAGGGACGCAAAAATGGATTGAGGAATCCAAAAAGGTCTGAGAAACCCAAAAATGGATTGAGGAACCCCAAATTGGGCTGACGCACCCAAAAATGCACTGAGCGACTCAAAAAATGGATTGAGGGAAACCAGAAATGAATTCAGGGAACCAAGAATGGATCGCAGAACCCAAAAATGGATTGAGGAAAGCAAAAATTGGCTGAGGGACCAAAAATGAACTGAAGAACAAAGAATGGGATGAGGGAGCTCAAAAATGGGCTGAGAAAATAAAAAATTGATTGAAGAATCCAAAAATGGGCGGAGGGACCCCGAAATGGACAGAGGAAACCAAAAACAGACTGAGGAAACAAAAAATGAGTTGAGGAATGCAACAATGGATTGAGGAACCCAAAAATGGGCTGAGGAAACCAAAAATGGATTGAAGAAACCTAAAAATGGGCCGAGAGACTCAAAAATACATTGAGGAACCAGAAAAAGGTTCGAGGGACCCAAAAATGGACTGAGGGACCAAAAATGGGCTGAGGAACCTAAAAATGCATTGCAGAATCCAAAAATGGGCTGAGGGAGAAAAAAATGGATTGAGGAAATCCAAAATGGGCTGAGGAACCTAAAAATGGATTGAGAAACCCGAAAAAAGAGCCGAGGGAGTCAAGAATAGATTGAGGGACCCAAAATAGGGCTGAGGAAGTAAAAAATGGATTGAGGAACCCAAAAATCGGCGGAGGACCCCAAAAATGGACAGAGGAAGACAAAAATAGACAGAGGGACTCCATTCTGGCTTGAGAAACAAAAAAATGGGCTGAGAAACACAAAAATGCATTGAGCAACCCGAAAATGGGCTGAGGAACCTAAAAATGGATTGAGGAAAGCAAAAATGGGCTGAGAGACCTTAAAATGGCTTGAGAAAGTGAAAACTGAGCTTAAAATTTCAAAAATGGATTGAGGGACCCAAAAATTGGCTGAGGAACAAACAAATGGTTTGAGGAACCCCAAAAAAGGCTGAGGAGCCCAAAAATGGATTGAGAAATCCAAAAAAGGGGCCGGGGGAAACCAAAAATGGACTGAGGGTCCCAAAAATGGATTAAGAAACGCAAAAATGGATTGAGAGACCCCGAAATGGACAGAGGAAACCAAAAATGGAGTGAGGAACCAAAAAATGAGTTGAGGAATGCAACAATGGATTGAGGAACCCAAAAATGGGCTGAGGAAACCAAAATGGCTTGAGAAAGTGAAAACTGAGCTTAAAATTCCAAAAATGGATTGAGGGACCCAAAAATTGGCTGAGGAACAAACAAATGGTTTGAGGAACCCCAAAAAAGGCTGAGGAGCCCAAAAATGGATTGAGAAATCCAAAAAAGGGGCCGAGGAAACCAAAAATGGACTGAGGGTCCCAAAAATGGATTGAGAAACCCAAAACGTGATTCAAGAATCCAAAAACGGGCTGAGGGAACTAAAAATGGATTGCACAACCCAAAAATGGACTGAGGGAAGCAAAAATGGGCTGAGGAACCCAAAATTTGGCTGAGAGAGACAAAAATGGATTGAGGAACCCAAAAATGGTCTGAGAAACCCGAAAATGGAATCCAGAACCAAAAATGGGCTGATGTACCCAAAAATGCACTGAGGGACTTAAAAAATGGATTGAGGAAACCAGAAATGTATTGAGGGAACCAAGAATGGATCGCAGAACCAAAAATGGGTTGAGGAAAGCAAAAATTGGCTGAGGGACCAAAAATGAACTGAAGAACAAAGAATGGGATGAGGGAGCTCAAAAATGGGATGAGAAATCTAAAAATGGGCTGAGAAACCCCAAAATGGATTGAGGAACCCCAAAAATGTCCTGAGGGGCCTAAAAACAGATTGCAGAACCCAAAAATAGACTGAGGGAAGCAAAAATGGGCTGAGGAACCCAAAATTTGGCTGAGAGACGCAAAAATGGATTGAAGAATAAAAAAATGGTCTGAGAAACCCAAAAATGGATTGAGGAACCCCAGATTGGGCTGACGCACACAAAAATACACTGAGCGACTCAAAAAATGGATTGAGGAAACCAGAAATGAATTGAGGGAACCAAGAATGGATCGCAGAACCCAAAAATGGAGTGAGGAAAGCAAAAATTGGCTGGGGGACCAAAAATGAACTGAAGAACAAAGAATGGGATGAGGGAGCTCAAAAATGGGCTGAGAAAATAAAAAATTGATTGAAGAATCCAAAAATGGGCGGATGGACCCCGAAATGGACAGAGGAAACCAAAAACAGACTGAGGAAACAAAAAATGAGTTGAGGAATGCAACAATGGATTGAGGAACCCAAAAATGGGCTGAGGAAACCAAAAATGGATTGAAGAAACCTAAAAATGGGCCGAGGGACTCAAAAATGCATTGAGGAACCAGAAAAAGGGTCGAGGGACCCAAAAATGGACTGAGGGACCAAAAATGGGCTGAGGAACCTAAAAATGCATTGCAGAATCCAAAAATGGGCTGAGGGAGAAAAAAATGGATTGAGGAAATCCAAAATGGGCTGAGGAACATAAAATGGATTGAGAAACCCGAAAAAAGAGCCGAGGGAGTCAAGAATAGATTGAGGGACCCAAAATAGGGCTGAGGAAGTAAAAAATGGATTGAGGAACCCAAAAATCGGCGGAGGACCTCAAAAATGGACAGAGGAAGACAAAAATAGACAGAGGGACTCCATTCTGGCTTGAGAAACAAAAAAATGGGCTGAGAAACACAAAAATGCATTGAGCAACCCGAAAATGGGCTGAGGAACCTAAAAATGGATTGAGGAAAGCAAAAATGGGCTGAGAGACCCCAAAATGGCTTGAGAAAGTGAAAACTGAGCTTAAAATTCCAAAAATGGATTGAGGGACCCAAAAATTGGCTGAGGAACAAACAAATGGTTTGAGGAACCCCCAAAAAAGCTGAGGAGCCCAAAAATGGATTGAGAAATCTAAAATAGGGGCCGAGGAAACCAAAAATGGCCTGAGGAAACCAAAATTAGGCTGAGGAAACAAAAAATGGATTGAGGAATCCAAAAATGGGCTGAAGTACCCAAAAATACACTGAGGGATTCAAAAATGGATTGAGGAACCCAGACATGAATTGAGGGAACCAAGAATGGATTGCAGAACTCAAAAATGGACTGAGGGAAGCAAAAATGGTCTGAGGGATCAAAAACGAGCTGAAGAACAAAAGATTTGTACGAGAGAGCTCAAAAAATGGGCTGAAAAGAAAAATTGATTGAAGAATCCAAAAATGGGCTGAAAGACCCAAAAATTAGCTGAGGGAACCAAAAATGGATTGAGATACCCAAAAAAGGATTGAGGAAAGCAAAAAAATGACCTGAGGGACCATAAATGAACTTAAGAACAAAACATTGGGATGAGGTATCTCAAAAATGGATTGAGAAACCCAAAAATGGATTGAGAGACCCCGAAATGGACAGAGGAAACCAAAAACAGACTGAGGAAACAAAAAATGAGTTGAGGAATGCAACAATGGATTGAGGAACCCAAAAATGGGCTGAGGAAACCAAAAATGGATTGAAGAAACCTAAAAATGGGCCGAGGGACTCAAAAATGCATTGAGGAACCAGAAAAAGGTTCGAGGGACCCAAAAATGGACTGAGGGACCAAAAATGGGCTGAGGAACCTAAAAATGCATTGCAGAATCCAAAAATGGGCTGAGGGAGAAAAAAATGGATTGAGGAAATCCAAAATGGGCTGAGGAACCTAAAAATGGATTGAGAAACCCGAAAAAAAGAGCCGAGGGAGTCAAGAATAGATTGAGGGACCCAAAATAGGGCTGAGGAAGTAAAAAATGGATTGAGGAACCCAAAAATCGGCGGAGGGCCCCAAAAATGGACAGAGGAAGACAAAAATAGACAGAAGGACTCCATTCTGGCTTGAGAAACAAAAAAATGGGCTTGAGAAACACAAAAATGCATTGAGCAACCCGAAAATGGGCTGAGGAACCTAAAAATGGATTGAGGAAAGCAAAAATGGGCTGAGAGACTCCAAAATGGCTTGAGAAAGTGAAAACTGAGCTTAAAATTCCAAAAATGGATTGAGGGACCCAAAAATTGGCTGAGGAACAAACAAATGGTTTGAAGAACCCCAAAAAAGGCTGAGGAGCCCAAAAATGGATTGAGAAATCTAAAATAGGGGCCGAGGACACCAAAAATGGCCTGAGGAAACCAAAATTAGGCTGAGGAAACAAAAAATGGATTGAGGAATCCAAAAATGGGCTGACGTACCCAAAAATGCACTGAGGGACTCAAAAATGGATTGAGGAACCCAGAAATTAATTGAGGGAACCAAGAATGGATCGCAGAACCCAAAAATGGATTGAGGAAAGAAAACTGTCTGAAGCACCAAAAATGAACTGAAGAACGAAAAATGGTATGAGGGAGCTCTGAAATGGGCTGATAAACCTAAAAATCGGCTGAGAAACCAAAAAATGGATTGAGGAAACAAAAAATGGGTGGAGAAATCTCAAAAAGTGCTGAGGAATCAGAAAATGGACTGAGAAACCCAAAAATGGATTGAGAAACCAAAAAATGGATTGAGGAACCTAATAAATGGCCTGAGTGGCCTAAAAATAGATTGCAGAACCCAAAAAATGGACTGAGGGAAGCAAAAATGGGCTGAGGAACACAAAAATGGATGGGCGAAATCAAAAATAGGCTGAGGGATTCCAAAATGGATTGAGAAACAAAAAATATGGGCTGAGAAACATAAAAATGAATTAAAAAACCCAAAAATGGACTGAGGGACCAAAAATAGACTGAGGAAGCCAAAAAAGGACTGAGGAACCCCAAAATGGGCTGAGAAACACCCAAAAGGAATTGAGAAACCCCAAAATGGTCTGAGGGACCAAAAATGGATTGAGAAACCCAAAAATGGTTTGAGAGATCCCGAAATGGACAGAGGAAACCAAAAATGGACTGAGGAACCAAAAAATGAGCTGAGGAATCAAAAAATGGATTGAGGAAACAAAAAATGGGCTGAGAAAACCAAAAATGGATTGAAAAATTCAAAAATGGACTGAGAAACCCAAAAATGGATTGAGAAACCAAAAAATGGATTGAGGAACTAAAAAATGGCCTGAGTGGCCTAAAAATAGATTGCAGAACCCAAAAATGGACTGAGGGAAGCAAAAATGGGCTGAGGAACACAAAAATGGATGGGCGAAATCAAAAATAGGCTGAGGGATTCCAAAATGGATTGAGAAACAAAAAATATGGGCTGAGAAACATAAAAATGAATTAAAAAACCCAAAAATGGACTGAGGGACCAAAAATAGACTGAGGAAGCCAAAAAAGGACTGAGGAACCCCAAAATGGGCTGAGAAACACCCAAAAGGAATTGAGAAACCCCAAAATGGTCTGAGGGACCAAAAATGGATTGAGAAACCCAAAAATGGGACTGAGAGACCCCAAAATGGACAGAGGAAACCAAAAATGGACTGAGGAACCAAAAAATGAGCTGAGGAATCAAAAAATGGATTGACGAACCTAAAAATGCATTCTGGAATCCAAAACTGGCTGAGAGGGACACCAAGAATTGTTGAGAAACAAAAAAAATGGGCTGAAAAATTAAAAAAAGGATTGAGGAACCCAATAATGGCTGAGGCACACAAAAATGGATTGAAAAATTCCAAAATGGGCTGAGGAACCTAAAAATGGATTGAGAAACCCGAAAAAAGGGCCGAGAAACCAAAAAAAAGATTGAGGGACCCAAAATGGGCTGAGGAAGTAAAAAATGGATTGAGTGACCAAAAAAAATGGGCTGAGAGACCCCAAAATGACTTGAGAAAGTGAAAACTGAGCTTAAAATTCCAAAAATGGATTGAGGGACCCAAAAATTGGCTGAGGAACAAACAAATGGTTTGAGGAACCCCAAAAAAGGCTGAGGAGCCCAAAAATGGATTGAGAAATCCAAAAAAGGGGCCGAGGAAACCAAAAATGGACTGAGGGTCCCAAAAATGGATTGAGAAACCCAAAACGTGATTCAAGAATCCAAAAACGGGCTGAGGGAACTAAAAATGGATTGCACAACCCAAAAATGGACTGAGGGAAGCAAAAATGGGCTGAGGAACCCAAAATTTGGCTGAGAGAGACAAAAATGGATTGAGGAACCCAAAAATGGTCTGAGAAACCCGAAAATGGAATCCAGAACCAAAAATGGGCTGATGTACCCAAAAATGCACTGAGGGACTTAAAAAATGGATTGAGGAAACCAGAAATGTATTGAGGGAACCAAGAATGGATCGCAGAACCCAAAAATGGGTTGAGGGAAAGCAAAAATTGGCTGAGGGACCAAAAATGAACTGAAGAACAAAGAATGGGATGAGGGAGCTCAAAAATGGGATGAGAAATCTAAAAATGGGCTGAGAAACCCCAAAATGGATTGAGGAACCCCAAAAATGTCCTGAGGGGCCTAAAAACAGATTGCAGAACCCAAAAATAGACTGAGGGAAGCAAAAATGGGCTGAGGAACCCAAAATTTGGCTGAGAGACGCAAAAATGGATTGAGGAATAAAAAAATGGTCTGAGAAACCCAAAAATGGATTGAGGAACCCCAGATTGGGCTGACGCACACAAAAATACACTGAGCGACTCAAAAAATGGATTGAGGAAACCAGAAATGAATTGAGGGAACCAAGAATGGATCGCAGAACCCAAAAATGGAGTGAGGAAAGCAAAAATTGGCTGGGGGACCAAAAATGAACTGAAGAACAAAGAAGGGGATGAGGGAGCTCAAAAATGGGCTGAGAAAATAAAAAATTGATTGAAGAATCCAAAAATGGGCGGATGGACCCCGAAATGGACAGAGGAAACCAAAAACAGACTGAGGAAACAAAAAATGAGTTGAGGAATGCAACAATGGATTGAGGAACCCAAAAATGGGCTGAGGAAACCAAAAATGGATTGAAGAAACCTAAAAATGGGCCGAGGGACTCAAAAATGCATTGAGGAACCAGAAAAAGGGTCGAGGGACCCAAAAATGGACTGAGGGACCAAAAATGGGCTGAGGAACCTAAAAATGCATTGCAGAATCCAAAAATGGGCTGAGGGAGAAAAAAATGGATTGAGGAAATCCAAAATGGCTG
>JAUMJL010002249.1:0-84228 GCA_033558185.1 Dromococcyx pavoninus | reverse complement strand
CGGGCAGCCAATAGGAAGGCGGGGTGATGTCATGGGTGGGATGGGAAAGGGGCGGGGCGTCCCCTGGGAGGGCGGGGGTGGGGAGGGGCGGGGCCTGGCCCTTAAAGGGGCAGTGGAGAGCCTTATGGGGTGCGGTTGTGGGGGGTTTCTGTTGTTAGTGGTTTGTAAGAGGATGGTGCCAGTGGGGCCCCCAAGCCCTGAGGGTGCGATGGGGCAGGATGAGCCTGGCATCCCTCACCCTGCCTCCGCCAGCACGTGCTTGCCCCCATCCCACCCATCCCTAATCCTGCCCCAGTGCCACTCATCCTTAATCCTCCCCCGTGCCATCCATTCTTCACCCTGCCCCAATGCCACACATCCTTAATCCTAACCCATTGCCGCCCACTCCTAATCCTGCCCCTTGCCACCCATCTCTAGTCTCTGGGGTGGACGCCCAGCTGTAGGGAAACGAGAAGCCCCAGACAGAGGTGGCAGGAGGAGGCCAGGTGCCATGTTGCCATCACTGCCTGACCTGTGACCTTCCATGTCTAAAACCTCCACGTGTCTTGCCAGAGGATGCACTTTTCTTGGAAAAGTGTGGTTTTTCTTGATTTAATATGAAGCTGGGAAAAGAAATCACAAATGGGTCAAATGTCCACAATGAAAACTTCAGTTAACTGGGGCAAGATTGTTGAGAAAACAGAGGAATGATGCTATAAAAGCAAGACAGAGAAGCATAGTTAGGCCATTAAAATATTGTTGTAAATAGTTGGTGAACGTGTACCTGCAACATTGTTCTCACCCCTGCCTGTTCTATCTTCCAAGGACGTTATGGACATGAATCATAACAGAGGGTGTATGAAAGCTCAGTGAAGGATTGTGTTTCACTGCAAAGCTGAAAAACTTAGGATTGCCTTTCAAAACAAAGAAAAGGTGACATGAGGAAAGTACAAAATAATAAATGGTATAAAATAATAAATGGGATAAAGAAGACAAGATTGGCCTTTCTTTATCTTCTCATGTAGCCAAAGAACTAGGGGACATGATATAACTGCAAAGCAATGTATATGAAGTAGTTATGAAAAAATCTTTGTGCCATGTACAATTAACCTATGAAATCCATGATAAGAGGCTTAATGATACAAGAATATTAAGAAGAACCAAACAGTTTGCCAGTTACTGCCAGCCGGCCACTATCTCGCCCTAGTTTCTAATCCTGACATTTACAGCTCTTTGCTTTTTGTTCCCAGGGATCCAGTTTAGCTTTGGTTATGAATGTAAATCATGATGTAACATAATTCTTCTCCATGCTTTTTGACAGGGTTGGCCCTCCAGAGGTAGTTTAGTGAAAGACTAAAGTCAAAAACATGAAGTGTTTCCATGGATGATGGTAATTCTGGGAGGTTTAGGTTTAATGACAAGTCAGAAATATTTACCTTCCTTTTCTCATATATTTTCCAATAATAGGTCTTTAGAGATTCCAGAGAAATGCTCCAAGTGGTTGAGAAAGTATGAATGTCTTTCTGGTTTACATTGCCAGTTTTTAGCAAAAACACCGTGTGGCTTATTCTTGAAATCATTTGCTTGGGAGACTTGTTAATGATCTGTTTACAGTGTGAGCGGAGAGGTGATGTGTCCAAGGGCGTACCACAAACTGATGTCAAAGCTCTCAGCTATGCCCACATTTTCAATTCACAAGCCAGAATTCTACTCACCAGGCTATATCTTCATTCAAACAGATGAATATTCGAGAGATGGAAGCCTTTCCTTTTGTCCCTATGCTTAGGTTTCATTGGTTTCCTAACGTCTCTACTACATATTGTTGGTTGCTTTCAGTATCTACTACTACATTTTCCCAAAGTTCCAGAGGTATTTCCAGACCTTGACAAAGATACAATAGGGAAAATCAGAAAGCAAGATGTCTGCCTGGCCATAAAATCTTCTTGTCTTCACCAGGACTACTGAAGAGTGAAGAACACAAATTTACATGCAAGCTACATTTTTGTTTTAATTTTGAAGGATCCTTTGTTATTTTCAGTACCTTTCAGCTTCCTTAAGACTTACAATGAATGAACTAAATTCACATTTTATTAACAGATGGATAAGAACAGACTGCAGTATTGCTAAATGCAGCAGATCAAGTATATTAAATGACTTCCATTTGATTTAATGTTAGATGAAGTTTTACAGTGAACAAAGAAAACACCAGTGAGGCATAACAGAATACAGCAGAATTCAGCCTACTTACAGTGAGACTAATACTAAGTACAGTCATATTTTGAACTCAACTGCATAACTACAAAATCAAGTTGCTTTTAGGTGCCTACCATGAGCAACTAAGCTTGGAGTCTTGCACAGAAATATTTGATTTTTCTAACCTGAGGTCTTAGCCTTTCATTCAGTTTTGCATTTAGATTTCATTTCTCTTTAAAGAAAAACAAGAATGGGGGAAAAAGCAATCAAAGAGAACAAAGCTAAAAGGTATCCCTAAGAGTGTTTCTAAAGATAAAGTTCTTAAAATGGCTCAATGGTAAGTTTAACCGTAAAGCCAGGATGGCCTTCAGCCAGCTAAAGATGACTCTGCCTAAAACCATAAGCTATTAAAGAAACCTTAATGACCTAACAATTCAGAACATGCCCAATAATGTTTATTATCTTGACATTAGGCTGGTGGACAAATCATCTCCTAATGGAGATAGAACCGGGTTGGCACAGCTATCTATTCCAACTTTATTTTTTTGAGAAAAATTAATTCTGGTAACTTGGTTTCTGACTTGTTATATGCATCTTAAGCAGCTCAGCAAGATCCCAAGTTTTCCAGCAGTTTGCGTGGGCCACAGCAGCAGATGCTCACACTTATGTGTGAGCAGAAGAGCAAGTGTGCAGGGGTTTTCCAGGGCTCCGAGGAAACTCCTCCCAGAGGCACTTGGCCAAAAAGGGGTGATTGCCAGCCCTGGGCTCAGGCAGGGCCTGTACACTGGCTGCTGTGGACAGGCTCCTGCAAGACACTGAACTGGGCTGCAAGGGAAACCACCTCTGTGGCATCTCTACCCCAGCAGCTCTGGCAAGCCCTTAGCACATAGATGGATTCTGCTAGGCCACAATTGCCTATATGGAGGCTGTTTGAACTCTTCCACCAGACCAAGCACTCTCAGTCATTTGATCAGTTCAGCTTCTGTGTGTGGCCTCAATCCAGGGCCTACACTTCCCCCTCTAGCTGCAGGGCAGAGGTTGATGAGGAGGGTGTGCCAGACAGGGATAGGCAGGGAGAGGAACAGGAGGGTTCAGAAGTGGGTACTGGAGTTCAGGCAGGTGTATCTGAATACACAGGAGAAATAGTGGGCTGTAGACACTGAAGATTTGGCTCCTGATGAAGCACAGTGTGCAAACACCCTTCTGCAGGTGGTCTGGCTCTGAGTAGGCAGCTGCTGCCACCCGGGGTGGCACAACAGTCATGCTATGTTAGGAGCCCCTTTGGGAGCTTTAAAGGCAGTGGTTGAATTTGGAGTTGTGTTGTACAAGTAGAAGGAGATGGTGTGTTCTCAGAGAGCCTTGTTTCATCAAGTCCTGACAAAAAACAATAAGAGATGACTGGAGGAAGTGCCTGACATGATTTCCCACATTCAGAGACACCAGTCACTTGCACTTTTTAATTGAATCATGTTCTTTACACTGTTTTGGTCTTGAATTTTCCATGTCCTGCACTTCAGTGGCTGGTTGCTGTCCTATAACCCCCATGGTACAATGGCAAAAACACCTTATAGAGGTAGTTTGATGGCTGTTTTCAAAGCATTAGTGACAACTGGTTTTCTTGTGTTACTAGGGATTTTCTGTTTTGAAGTGAGTCAACAGTTTCATTTTGGTAAACACCAACATATTTCCATTAACTTAAGTTTTGCTGGGCAAGCAATTTACCTTCCTTTCTGTCCTTTTCAAGAAAAGACTGTTTTGCATGCTCAGCCGCTCGAAGAAAGAGTAACATGTAGGAAAAGGAGAGCACAAGCAACTGAAGTATGTGCTTTTGTTAAACACCAAGCACAAGAATTTCCAATAAAGATATTGTTTGGGGAAGTGGTAAGTGCATGTAAAAGGTGTGCAGAATAGTGTCAGAGTTCAGACTTAATAACTAGAAGTGTTGTCTATCAAAGAATACATAAATTATTAACGTAAGGGTGTGGCTTCCGAGATGTGATCCACATGGGTAGAAACGCCTTTACCATAGAAAACAACAGAGTTTGCAACCTAGTTTCAAAAGTGTAATGATAAAGATATATTGTGGTCTATGTGAAAAGTTGAAGGTTGACTGTAATCTTTTGGTCCCAAAGGACCAGAACAGCCACCAGCTCATTTCTGGGGTTATGTAGTATTTTATACTGCTTCCCATAGGTGGAGCCAAACTCACGTTGTCCAGCTGCATGTGACTCACCAGCAATGAACGCAGCTTCCTCAAATCTCGAAGGAGGACTACAGTAAAAGGGTTTGTCATGTGTCCCCAAGCCCCATTTCCTGCCCATTCCCCTAGGCTGACTCCCTAATATTGCTTCACCGTCTCCCAGGTCTGTTCCCACAGCCTAACAGCAACAGGCAATGACACATGAAAGCACTAATCCAACACTGACCTTTCCATGCAGCTTGAGGGGAAATGTTTTCCAGATGTTACAAATATTATCTTTCTAACTACATATTATTCCACAGCTTTGGCTGTTGGTCTGTTCTTCTGCATATTGAACGGCCAAACATTAGAAAGGGCCTTAGGAACCTACCTCGGAGACTTCTTTCTTCCACCTGTGATCTTCAGCAAAATCAGATCTACCGGCTCTTGTGACTCTGGCCTTCCACTGCAAGATGTTTGGGATCTATGGATGCAATGGAACGACTTGTAATAGAAAGCAGTAACTTTTGAGGACAGAGAGGAGGACTCAACAGTCTCTGCCACCTGTGAAGTAATAGCTAATCACAGCAATTTGATCAAAAAACTGTATAAGGAAGACAGATGCAGCTATCAGTCAAACAAGGATAAGAGTGTTACCAGGTAAGGAGCAAGCCTTTCCAGCTTTCAGGAGTAAGAAATCATAACTACCCTGCTGACAGCAACTCGAAGTTCTTTACTCATTTCAAGATCCAAGGAAGGCACCTTCACAGCTGTATTCAGAACAGTGCAAAGCCACTCATGTCTCAGATCAACACTGATTTTACTTATCTGGCAAGAGGTTTTATTATACTGGACTTGAAAGTGTTGTGGAAACATCTGAGGGAGCTTACTGTGTAAACAGAGTGCCCTTTTGCCTCTTATTTTTAAGCAAGACCGCAAAGCAGGTAATTTTCTCAAAAGACCATTACATTTAAAGGGCCAGTCTTGTTATCCTGCTATCCAGTAGTCAGACCGAACCGCAAAAGATGAACTGAAACACGGAACCTGTGGGTCAGTAATAGCCCAGTGATACAAATGTGCAAATAACTGGATAAGAGGTCTGCATCCAGTTTTACACTCCTATGGGTCTATGCCCAAGTTTGCATTTGCAGTAGTCATATTTTATCCCTTTCACAGAGGCATGCGGAGTGCGGCAAGAGCCTCTGACAGTCGAACAGTTGAGAAACCTGGGGAGAGTTCCAGACCATATTTTGATGGAGCCTCTTCTTGCAGCATCTTGCTGCGAAGAGGTGCTGGAGCCCATTCTGGTTTAGCACATCCTCATCAAGACTGTATTATTTCCCAGCTACTGTTCTGACTCCAAAGTCTGCTCTTGAAGGAGTCATGTTCTCCAGCTTTCTTTCATTGCTACAGAAGGTGCAGCTGGAGGATTTGGAAAGAGGAGATTTTAATACCCACACAACCTCAGGGTTCTCCAGAGAGGTCAGTAATCAGCATTAGAGGAAGTGTGTGACACTCAAATCTTTGCTTTGTTTGAATGTTTCCCATGAAGCAAGTAAGTACAAGAGGATCTTTGGATTTCTCTTTGCAAAGGCTGGGTCTGATTTCAGCTGCGATGTCATCCCGAAAGAGCTGACTCATCCAGCAGGCGTGCAGCTCCAAGGAACACATGCAGAGGCTGGGAAAGTTCAGAGCTATTTTCAGAGCTCGGGGGCGTTGCACCATGGGGTCCCACTCTCTGGGAGAGGTGCTAGACAGACAGCGTGCCATCCAAGAGCACCCAAAAGGCTCAGTAAAAACTGGATGCTGCTATGACCCCTCTGGCTTCAAAACAAACAAACCACGAAGGCAGAAGTTAGTAGAGGAAAATATCCGCCATCCACTAGGAAAGTGTTTCTTTAGCCAATCACCTTCACATGGTTTAGCTGCATTAAATAGTCCCTAGAGCAGGAATCTGGCAGTGCCCAGACAAAGATGGTCCACAGGGAAAACATGCGGCACAGTGGCAGAGCACATTACTTGTTCACAAACCTGACTGTGGGATCCTCTTCTGCCTCGGTTTACCTTTATCTATTTGCCTCAACCAGCTATCGTGCCTGGTATTTCCAAAACTCTTCCTAGTCTGGATAGGGTTTGTTAACATAACATTGAGCCTTCCAGACTTAATAACAGAATTTACAGTTGTGATAATAAACACTTTAAAGTGTGATTTAAAGTATATTTTAAAAGCAGTGGAGAAGAAAGCTCTGGAAGGAAAACAGAATATTCTCATTTATGTCTGAGAAAAGAGGAGTCAAATAAAAGGAAAAAAAGAATGCGTGCTTATGCTGGGGCAGCAGCCTCTCTCAAACAGGCCTGTTGTTCCTACAAAATAACCAATCCAGGAATGAGCATCTGAGGGGAAAAAAAAAAGAGGCATGAACAAAAGAAGTAGGAATGAAAATCACTTTGAAATGGAACACAGACCAGCCCTTTATCTCTGGTGTACTGGAGCTGCTTTCCACTTTCCCCTGCTGCAGCACAACATTGAAACTGAGCAGACAGATTTACTACCAAAGAAAGACATCCTTGTGTTGCCTGGTGAACAGTAAAGACTCTTCCAGCTGCTGACAACATAGCAAGAGTGACGGGCTCCTTGGCCAGGGCTCTCCGATTGGAGCCTATGTAAATCAGAGAAGCACCCTTGGGCAGTTGGTTAGCACCGGGGACTGCTCAGTATCTTGGATGCCAACGTTCCATAACCTGTTCCGTAACTCCTGCTCACAGGGAGTCATTTGTCAGAGTCAGAGTTAAATGTCTGGTTAAAGAGCCTGATATAAAGCGCTCTCTGCAGAGCTGATTTCTCCAGAAATGTGCGTGGTGCCAGCATGTAATGTTGGGAGGCAGATTTGCCTGAAATGTCCAGGGGATCTCATTTCGAAAAAATGGATACTGGAGGAGGTAGGTTGGGAATTGAATGACAGATATGATAAAAGGGAGGGAGAGACTGCTATGCTAACCTCCCCTGTGATTATTTATTTTAGAGGAAGACATTTGGAAAAAGGAGCATAATAGAAAAACAGAAAATAATGAAGAATATAAAGGCGCTCTATTGGGTGCTGCATACTCAGCGAGGACTCAGTGAACCTGAAAGGTGACACAGTTAAAATGGGTACCAGGAGATGTGTTTATTACATAATAATGCTATGTGTGTAGAGGAAATGCATTTAGTACGAATTAATGTTATTTGTGAGAGCTTCACAGACCATCGCTGAGAACAGAGTCAGCTTAAGTCTTAAAGAGGTTTGGGGGCAGGAGGAAAGAGGATAATAAGAGGCTGTTACTTTTATTCTCTCTTTCATGTTGGAGGGATAAAATCCCACTAGCTCCAGGGCATTGAGCAACCTCTTAAAGCCCAATAACTTCTTGTGTGGGCAAATTAACCTATTCTTCTCCTGAACTTTTCTGGAAGGAATCTTCTGCTGGTTTCTGTCATAGATAGGACAGTAGCCTGCAGGGGTATTTACCTCGGTATGTTTGTTAATGCTGGGGTGCGGTAGTAAAGGTATGAGTTGAAATTTCAAAGAGTGCTTCCAGGCCACTTTCATTGGCAGAAAAACACAGTGTGACAGACGTAGGTAGAGGTATACTTACTGACATGTCTTTTCCACCACTCGGTTCTATCCTAAACATGAGAAAAAAAATCATTAAATCTGTACTTTTTTACTGTTTCTTTTTTCACAGCAACCCAGTATTCAGGGGATCTCTTAGGTTAACACTGCTCAACCTTGTATCTTGGACACTATCTGTCTCCTGAAAATTGTCTGCATCCCTATTGCCATTTCTGCTGCAGTGAAGAACTCCAGCTTCCTCTGGTGCCACCATGTCCCAGATGTCTTCAACCTTTCCACAATAGTTCCTCTTTGGGATCTGTCAGTGTATGGGCAATGGGGTCTGGCACGTTGGGAGACCTTGTGTATGCTCCTCCTGCTATGGGTGCCAGCAGTTCCTAACACCCATATTCTCACTGCTGTGTCTATAGGCTGACACTTAGCCACTGTTCATCAATCTTCTCCCTAAGCTAGCGGGAGTCCCCTCTTGCTGACTTGTTCATTTGCCTCTCTCGGGCACAGCCTCATCAACATTAGCCTGGTTTGGCTCCATGGCAGGTTTATCCTGACCCCAGAGGTTTTGGTGTTCACTGTCTCTGCTCTCTGTATCCCGTAGCAACTTTCACTCCTCACATGGTCCTGCCTGCACACAGATACTCCAAAAGATTAAGTCTCCACTATCCCAGCTGTCCAGCAAAGTGCCCAGCTGAGGGTAAAGTGAACCACGCAAATCATGATTGCTCTGTGTCTGGTCTTCTCTAAATGCTGGGCATGGAATCACTTGCTGCCATAGACACATACACACTCTGAGCCTCATCTGCATCTCATCCTGGGCTGTGCACCAAGCTGGCTTGTCCCTCCATGTAGTTGATGGGTCACAAGAACTGTCACTGGATCTCTCTGTCAAGTTGGTAGCCCAGGACTGGCAGGGATTGACTATGTTTTTGCCAGGAGTCAGATAGCAAGGCAAAGATTAAAAGTATTTGATCTAAAGGGTATAATGCGTATTGGGTACAGGAGCCTGGAGTCTAGAGAGACTTCCAAAGGGTTTCACTTCCTCAGTGAAACCATGCTTTAAAATGTGTAAACAAATCAGATGTATAATTTGGTCAAATGACAACTCTAGAAGAGAATGCGATGATAATTCATGAAACTTCAGAGGATATAAATGTCAAAGAAGGAGGAGTGGTTATGATGGCACTAGTGTGATAGCCAGGAGGACTAAAGCAAATTTGAGAAAAGGAAAATTTTGGCTCAGTAGAAGGAACAAAAATATAAACTAAATAAAGCAACCTAAAATAAGTAACTGTACAAAGCCTAAGAAACCAAACAAAACCTTTCCTCTACGTAGCTATTTTGAAAGAGGAAAAGTACCAGATACTACACTGAATTCTCTGCAAGCTTCACTCTTGTTATGGAGTTTCTTATATGAGAGCCACTCAAAAAATTTTGGTGATGGTGGCTGCCTAAAATGGAAAGAGTCAACAGTAATCTTTGCTTAATTTGAATAATCCCTGAAAGGGAGATGCTGAAAACCCTCAGAAGCAGTAAATTAAAATTGAACAGAAACCTGGCACATGTAGTAAATGACGTATATCTTGAATGGCACAATCTTCTGTTGGCCATTGCACATAGAGGACAGACACATCATGATTTTCCGTTTCTAAAATAAAAAGCCTATAAAAAGTATTTCTTCCAGTTATGGAGACAAATAAATTTGACAAGATTGATTTGTCTTCTTATTATAGAATTGATCCTGTTTTTCTCTTTCTTTGTATCCGCCTTTTGCACAGTGAGATTTAAGTGCAGAGAAAAAAAGGTACCTGATCTGGATAAAGGTCTGGCACAGATGAGGGATCTGAAACTGTGAAAACATCACTGCTTTTCACATTGACAGTGCTCAGTCTTCACTGGAGTGTCCCTGGGGTTTACAGGATATGATAAAACATGTTCAGTCCAAGTGGAGGAAATGTTAAAACTTCAGACAAGAACAGAAATAGTCTTTAAGTTTATGCACTGCATTAGAAAATTGTAGCAGTCACTAAACTGAATGTTTAAAGATGTGGAAATATAAAGTCAGGTTAATGGTCAATAACAGAGGTCAAAGTTGAGCTTCCCAGGTGGGCTTTTCTCTTTCCATTTTCTAATGAAGATTTTTTAAAATGAAGGCTGGAAACATCTGTACGCTGACGGCTGTGCTCTGGTGGATGGCTGTGTAAAACAAGGTTGGTTACTGAATCAGTGGGACAGATGCCATGGAGAGCATCCTCTTCAGCTTTAGGAAGGATAGACTCCTGTGCAAGCAGAGAGGCAAAGAGCTGCTGTGCCATGCTCGCAGTACCTTAACTGCTGGTATTTTCAGTACCTACCAAACCTCAGATCAAATAACTCTGCTGTTAGGTTGTGCTAAAGAACTCTGTTGCTTATTTCTCTCTGTCACAGACAAGTTACCGGGCAGGCTGCAGAGGCACTGGTGAAAGCAGTACGTGGAAGTTTTAGACTATATAAACTTTGGGTCTTAAGCCAAACAAACGTGCACTCAATGAGGTTGGTTGTTCCGTGTTTATGCTCTGATGAAGGTGGCCTGGGTTGCTGCTGGAAAGCAAGATGACAATTTTAAAAGGGCATGGCACAGCGCTGGGCAGCAAGTCCCGTCATTTCCCCATTCTGCTGTGCTGCCATTGTGCTGAGCCATCGCTCCACTCCTTCCCACTCCTCTGGTTTCTTCATTGAAGGCATCTGGCTCAGTGCTTGCCTCACTGTAGGGTTTCGAAGCCAGGGCCGGTTGCCGGAGGGGTGGAAGCAGGTGATAGGAATATGCTGCCATCGTGGTGGTCTCCATTCCCTTCTCTTCATGTTTTTGAGCTTTCAGGCATTTTGTTTCAAGGGCAGTGCCCTCAGGATGGCTTCATTCACATGTACTTGCAGATGTACCTGCCTACCAAGTGATACACCTTTTTTATCTGGGAAAATCCTCAGCATGTTTTATGAGACAGATGTATGAGAACCAGCAACAACGAGCACACAACAGCATCTGCAGTCTTTCCTTGGACAAAGCCCACAGGCTCGGCACTCACCATTCCTTCCAAGATAGCACAAATTAGCACTCAAAGCGGCGCCTGGGTGTTGTTTGCAGGAGAGGCCCCCCAGCTGGCTCCGTTCCAGCCCTCAGCAGCGGGGGAGACGTGCCGTGCCGGCAGTGCTCTGCTCTTTCTCTGCTCGACACAGCAGCCCCTGGGGTGACAGCACTGCTGATACGTTGGAGAAGGCTCTGGACTGCTTCAGCTGACGGCAGGGTGGGAAGATGAACTGCAGTGCCCCATCAATTGGCAAAGCACATGGAGACAGTTTAAATCCTCTCTCTTGTTTTGCCACCAAGTCCTACACCTTCCTCTGCCTCCCAAGCCCCATCCTTCCCTTTTTTTTTCAGATCCTGTTTATTATCCTCTGCTTCCCAATTTTCTACCGCTGATTTTTTCCCACAGCTCCTGATTTTTGTCTTAACCCCTCTGTCCCTCTGCCAGTGTACACCCAGCACCTTCACTTGTACACAAATACTGGGAGCCCTGAATGTACCAGCAACAGTCTCTCTCTCAACATTATTACTATTATTAACATAAGACCATCTCAGGATGACAATAATATATAAAACAGGTAAAATAATGCCAATAACATAACAGTATCCTACACCAGAGAGGAACCATTCCCAGGAAAGCTCTGCTGAGTTCAAGTATGGCTTATGCTTTGGGGACATCGCCTGCCCATTCCAAGGGAGATGTGGGAACCTAGGGGGAGGTGCTCTGTTTTTTTTTTATTTAAAAGTTTATACTCTTGACAAGCGTGGAGCAGAGGGGAGCAGACAGCCTAGCCTCACTTCTGAAGTCCCTGCTTCAGGGCGTAGCTGTGTAAGAAAATCTTGATGGAAGAGGATGTGTCTTCCTTTTTTACACTAACAAAGCTTATTTCCCTGAGTCAGATTTGCAGAAATAGCTGAGTTGCTTTAGCTGCAATATTCCTGAGACAACACAGGCCACGGGCAGACACCCAACACAGAAACTTTCTGCTCATACCACTTGTCAATGTTATCATCTACTTTAAACAAGGCTTGATAAGAGGAAGTGTCAGGTAAACTCAGTGATTAGTATTCTTCCCTGTGCCACTCCTAATGAGAACGAACCTTGTTCATCTTGCCGGGTGAGCAGTTATATAGCAAAGAGAGACACTGGAGGAGCCACATGCGAGCCATAGAAATCTGTAATATTTAGCTGTACTTTTTGTTTCGTGGCAGAAGCAGCAACATAAAAGGATACACGACGCCCAGCAGGATGGCTTGTGGTGTGGAGGAAGAACACCTACATCCTCTCTGAGCACTCATTGCTGCTACTGATGGGTCTGTACGCCAGTGAGAATCAACAATGGGATCAGTGCTTGCCACTGGGCCACTGGAAATGTGACCATGGAAGTAGCTGGACAAAGTCTAGGTCAGAATCATCAGCAACAAACATGGTTGCATGTCTTTTCTTGCAGTTCAGACATCCATATCCTGAGAAAATCGGGCACTGTCCAAAATAGGCAAACTGTTCTTGTATTTGCCATCACAAGAACTGTTTCATTAGTGATATCAAGAGGGAAAACACAGATGTCAGCGAGGTCAGGCTGTCTCAGTCCATGCTTATTTGTGTTTTGGATTTGCTGTAAGCAGGGCTCCGTGATCCATCGACGTGAGCCCCAGTACCCTGCTCTGCAGGGGGACATTCCCAGCAGCAGAGCTACCCGAGGGGGTGTTGGGGAAGAGCTTGGCAACAGGGGTCCTCAGAGGAAAAAGATCCAGCTCTGTGGCTTTATTTCTACAGCCTGCGCAGTAGATCTCTGGACAGAAGTCTGAGGCCATCACCTCCTGACTGAAGGTCCTCGCTGGCAATTCCAATGCTCATGGAGTCATTGCTTCCTCCTTACATCTCCAACTCTTCCTTCCTTCATCTGAGCACACCACCACCTCTCACACCACCAGCATGACAGGTTATAGAGCCAAGTGTTGAACCCCACCAGGGAACAGATCCAGGCTAAAAAACCAATACAGTAGAAGGAGAAGAGGTCTAGATCTCTTCAAATAGGTGCCACCACAAAAACCCTTTCAGGAAAATGTGACCCTTGGGGTTCAGGTGACCAGCTGTGACCAAGCACGACCAATCCTGCCTGGATGTGGGAGCACAAGGTGCTTCCTGCCTTTCCCCAACGCAGCAGGCACTGGGCACCACAGGGTCTGTGGCTCTGCCAGCATTCCCAGATGTCCTGAAGCTTGGTCAGGGCCATCCAGATTACCGATTGAGGTGGGAAAAGCAAATGTGCCAAAGAAAGCCTGGCAGTATAGTTGCCCCACTTAGTTCCATTACCAGGTCTGTTCCTGTGTTTGGAAATAATCATCAGATGTTTTTCTGCCCCTGCATTTTTCACTGATTAACGATAAAAAAAGTGGTTAGGCAAGTGCCGTTACTCACCTTCAGGTTTTTTCCTGTGTCAGAAATTCAGGTTTTAGCAAGCTGGTTCCCTTGAAAGCTTCTGGTGATAAAGAAAGAGCAGCTGTGTGAGCAACAAGCTGCAGCAACAGGGGAAGCCAGAGGAAGGGGAAATGAGTTCATCAAGACCACCTGAAGGTCTGCGTGCTACCAAGGGGACTAATGAACAACGAGCAGAAAGAAGTGGTGAAAGATAATTTCACCATCTCTAGAGGCATTTAAAAGACAGGTAGAAGAGGTGCTCAGGGATCTGGTTTAGTAGTGTCCAGGTACAGCTGGACTTGATGATCTCAAAGGTATTTCCAACCAAATGATTCTATGATAAAGTTTCCAAGAGCACTAGGGAGTCATTGCACAGGATTTCTCTGGTAAATATACTTTGCAAAAATAAAATGTCCCAGAAGTGAATGGCACCCTCAGTGTTACACCCTAATAAGACCTCTTCCTCAAATCACAGCCATGGACCCCAGTTCTATTTGCAGTTCAACTTCCTTTTACATGGCATTTGGGCTTCCCACTGCTGCCATAGCTGACATCTACCCCTGCTTCAGAGCCTCCTGCAGCACAAGCTCCACTTACTCAGCCAGTGAAATAGGGTGTTGCATGTGGTTGTCCTTTTGAAGTTCATGACCCACTTCAACCACAGCCATGAAAGAACTGCCTGCGTGTGGACATGGGCTGAACCCCAGGCAGATATTGCTGCTAAATAGCCAGTGACAGTCAGAGCTCCTCACACTGCAGTTAAAAATCAGGGGGTGTAGTAAATGCATGAGTGTTAGCTTTCATGCTGAAAAGGAACGGTAAATTGAGCCTCTTGTCTCCCTTACACTTAATTTAACACTCATTCTGACAGCTCCTGGCGATGCAGACCTTCTATGTGCCAGTTCCAGCCTCTCCTGCAGCCGTGACTCAGCCAGCCCTTGCCTACACATCTTGTTTGAGTGGGAACCTCTCCAAGAGGCCCCTAGTAAAGTTCAGGCCCCATGGCCCCAGCCATTTCTGGCTTCTCTAGGGATGATCGCATCAAACAAAGCGCAGGAAGAGCTTATCCCAGTCATTTGTTGTTTGGGAAGGAGAGAAGCCCTTCTTCAGGCCTAAGCTCACTTGTGGCCAGAGAAGCACCTCCAGGCTGTTGTTGTCTGTCCTCATTTCATGTTCTCCAGCCTAGCCTTGCATTTGAGGATCTGTATGTTTTATTACACTAACATAATTTGGGGAGTTGCATTTGCTGGTACATTTCTGTTGGATAGGGTCAGGGGAGAACAAAGGGGAGAACAAAGCCCTGAAGGCTTGACAGTGCTGCTGTCCATTGGTCTGCAGTTTGGCTGGCAGATGAAAATATTAATGTTTCCTTCATAGACCTGCTTTCCACCTGGTGTTACGGTCCTCTAGCCTCTCTCTCTTGGCAGGAGACCTCTGCCACTGAGAGATTCCACCCCACTGACTATCCTTGTGCCACCCATGCCAACGTTGCCATCTGACCCCATGGGCTACAAGTCTCAATAAGCAGAATTTAGAAAAAAAAATCTTAAAAAAACCAAGCAGAGCTTTAAAAGAACAAACAGAAAAGCTTTTTTGTCCGATCTGCTCCCTGAGCTGGCTCATTGAAGGCCTCAGTGAGGATGACACTGGGATGAGGATAGCCCCAGTTACTCCTGCCTTTGCTTCACCCCTGCCCTGGTCCTGCCCCTGCCCAGCTGCTGGCCGGGTGACACAAAGCACTCAAGCAGGGGATGCCAGATGCAAAATAAACCAGGTAAAATTTGGGAGGCAGGATGCTATGAGCTGTTTAACCACATGAATGCTTGGAACAGCTCGAAGGAGGGAACGAACAATGAGAGAAAGGGAGGGGATGCTGAGCTCAGCTCCACAAGACCTGGCAAAGAAGTTCCCTGGGATGTTTGGGGGATTTCTCATGTGCTGCAGGACAAACAGTGCTGCCTGCAGCCCTGGGGGCAGAGATCTGACTGCTTGTTTGCCCTTTTTTCTGAAATGCTGTAGGTTAGTATTATAAAAGATACAACTTCTCTCTCTCCAAGGTCCTCTTAAGGGACTTTGTCTGTGTCCCTCTGTGGTTTTTCCAGAAGGAGGAACAAATGCAATTGCAATGGCTTGGCCACCCATGCCTTGCCTCCTCCAGCCATCAACGTCCCCTCATACAGCTAAAATACTGCCAGTGAGGAGAGCTCCCATGGATGGTGCAGCTCCCTCTTGGTGTCACCTGCATCAGCATTCAGTGTGCACTGTGATGCACACAGCCAGCGTGTGTAAGAGCCGGTGGGGCTCAGGCCCCACCAAAGGGAACAGACTGAAATTTGGTTGCCTGAAAAGCCAGCAAATATCTCCACTGGCCTAGGCTGTGGTCGCAACAGCCAGCATCTTCCCCAGAGCCAGCAAGAGGCTGGAGGATCCCCAGGGTGCCAGCCCTGCACCACTCTGGGAGCCAGGCAAAGCTCATGGTCTGTTGGGGAGACTAGGAGGCTTCAGTGGAAAAATGGAGATGCACAAGGGCTCAAAGTGAGAAAGAAACTCCAGGGGGCTGTTTGGAAGTGGTGTTCACAGGGCTGGCTGGCTCCTGGCAGTGGCTGCTGCTACACAGAGTGTTCTACGTTTAAAAGGTCAAGGAAAAATTGCTGAAGGATGAGGAACATAAGAGGAGGGATGGCCAGTGACTCTATAAAGTCCTGTCTGAAGCACAAAAGAAGAGGAATTTAGGAGTGGGAATTGAGGTGATGGTCTGCAGCCACCCCATGCTGCCCGCCCTCCTCCTTCCCCCTAAGTAGGCACCTGGAGGCATTTTCAATCCTGACTTGGACATTTTGCTCCAAGCAGGAAACTAAGAAATGTGGGTTTTTTCTTCCTGAAGAGGAAAATAAGACAAAAAGAGCAAAAGCCTCCACTCAGGATTATGGGAATGAAAGATGGCCAATGGGAAACACTATTTCCAGTGCTGGGAAATGCAGTTGTCATGTCAACCAGGCATGATAAATGGGATTGGGTTTGGTGGGAAAGGCAGCTGGCCTGCGCCAGCCAAATCCTTATGGGAAGAGAAGACAGCTTGAGGATGAGTTCATCCATACCAAAATGTGGGTGGCTTTGGAACACATCAGCTACCAGTGTCCCCAGCGGTACCTGGGGACACTGGCTGTGGCTCAGCACCACAGCTACCAGTGTGCTGTGGGACGAATGCTGTGAGCACTGGGTGCCACTGTAACCCCAAATCCACCCACACATTTTGCCCTTGAGGGCAGTGAGAGATTTCCAGGGAAAAGCCTTCATGGTGACCTTCTCCTTTCACACACCACAAAGTCAAAATCCTGTACAGCTCAATCTGAGATATGATCGAGGAACAAAAAAAAAAGGAAGCAAATCAGCGGAGATAGATGAGTGTCCTGAAAGCCCTGGGTGTGTGCTTGTAACCACCAGGAGTTTCACTTCACCTGACACAGACGAAGAAAAGTCACCAAGAAAACACGCAGGCCCCTTCAACACCATCCACACAGGCTGTCTGCCTGCTGGAGCCACTACCTCATTGACCTCTGCCAGTGACTGAGGGCTGAAAACCCCAGTGGGTAGCTTTGCTCAAAAATAAACATGACAACCACATTGGCTATGACATCTTTGCAGTCCAGAGATGGCAACTCCCCTGTGACAGTGCCAGAAGCTTTGCAGGCTAACGTGCTGATGTCTGTATCCTAGAGAAGCTGGGGTGCTGATTCCCAAAATTGCAATTTCTGTTGCAAATCTAACCTCAAATCATAGAATCATAGAATGGTTTGGGTTGGAAGGAATCTTAAATATCATTCAGTTACAAACCCCCTGTCATGAGCAGGGACACCTTCCACTGGATCAGGTTATAGAAAGCATCATCCAGCCTGGCCTTGAAATAGTAACACCCTTGCAGCATCCTCACAGGCTGTCCTAGGGTAGACCTTAGATGGTTGTTCTAGCAAAGCACTGTTTTCAGACAAGTGAACAACCACATTTCCCTTCACTTTTAAATAGATTTCCTTATTAAAATATTGAATTTGTCCCCATTTGGTGGGCCAGTCAGGTTGTTTGATTGCTCTGATGCAGCCCCACTTTGAATATTCTGGGAAGTTCTGAGCATCGCGGTATAAAAAGGATATCAAGCTACTGGAGAGTGTCCAGAGGAGGCCACAAAACTGGTGAAGGGTTTACAGGAACAGCTGAAGTTTCTTGGTCTGTTCAGCCTGGAGAAGAGGAGGCTGAGGGGAGACCTCATAGCCATTTACAGCTTCCTCACAAGGGGAGGAGGAGAAGCAGGCACTGATCTTTTCTCTCTGGTGACCAATGACAGGACCCAAGGGAATGATAGGAAGATGTGCCAGGGGAAGGTTAGGCTGAACATTAGGAAAAGGTTCTTCACCCAGAGGGTGCTGGAGAATGGGAACAGCTCCCCAGGGAAGCAGTCATGGTGCCAAGCCGGACAATATTCCAGAAGCATTTGGACAATGCCCTCGGACACACAGTGTGAGTGTCCTGTGCAGGGCCAGGAGTTGGACTCCACGATCCTTGTGAGTCCCTTCCAACTCAGGGCATTCTGTGATACTGTGACTGCTGCATTGAAAGCAAAAACACCAAGCAGAGTGGCTTGAGAGCAGAAAGAGCAGCTTAGCCCCTTTCTAATGGCTGGTGACAGTATCTAATGCCATGGTGATGATATGCTACTAAAATACTGAGGGCAATTACTGTGTCCTTCTGCCCATATAAAATACAGAGGACTACTGTTGTGCCATTCTGCCCACACCTATGTTTGTGAGCTTTGCAACCCAGCCCTCCCAGAAGGCAAGGGAAGGGCAAAGGCTGTAGCAATGGATTTGCTTGGTTTCACTCGTGTGTGTTTTCACCCTCTGCTGTACAGCTTGTATTTCGTTTTCATACTGCTGTAAGAATCGATGCAAATTAATTATGCTTAAAAAGGACAGGAATATTGCTCTCAGAGGTCCAAGATCTTGGTCCACTCCCCTCAAAATCTAATTTCCAGAGATCAAGCTGTTTAGGAAAGAGTGGATGTAATTAATAAGCACCAAAGGACATTTTAATCAAGAGTCTTTAAGCAAAGAACAAAAGGAAAATTCTGTAGGAAATAAGCTTGACTTTTACGGTTAAAAAAATGATCTAAACTGAAGTGTCCAACTTCATTGGTGATGTCATGGCTAAAATAACAAATAAATTAAATAAAAAAGCCTGACAAACCCACTCTGCTATTATCTAGGCACTACAAGGAGTTTTTGTGGCCCCATTGCTGCTTCCCCAGTACAGCAAAGAGAAGAGGGGGGTTTTCTAGCACCAATAAGTGGGTATTGTTGGGCAAGTTGATCTGAGAAGAGGGAAAAGGGGAAAAACAGCAGCAGAAAAGATCAATTTGTTTCCCTGCCAGTACTGAGGGGTCCTGCTGAAACTGCAGCCCTGAGCTCCAGTCGAGAAGAGCTGAATCGGCAATTTTGGGAGAGAAAATGAGAGAGGAAGCGGGGAAACAGAGGCAGAATGAATGGGAAGAGCAGGAGAGCAGCAATTCCTGCCACCATTCCCTGCAGCATCTCCTCTGACAGGTTTCATGGGCTCTTGCTCACCTGCGCTCGCATGCGCATGCACAACAAAAAGTGATGTGTTGTACCAAAAACTACTTAGTTTCCTTCTTTCTCATCATTGTCTCTTGGCACGGTGCCTCTGTGCACACAGGGTGTCTGATGCCTCCCGAAAAGGAGCCGGCCTTTTCTCTTAAGTGCATCGCTCTCACTGCTTGTGGGGCTGCTGGCACCCTGAGGGGATGAGGCTGCTTATTGCCCGAGAGGTAAATATTTCAGAACAAAGCAGAAGAGGGAGGGGGGTTGGGATGGAGGCAGGACGAAACAAAGCCATACGGGTGTGAAATTCCAGGAGAACTGAATGACAGCTAGAAAGAGGAAAGAAGGAATTTTATTATTAAGAACAGCTAAAAGGGAGAGGGCACCTGTCCCTTAACTTCAGAGCATGGAAGAAGGAGCCCATCCGTTTGCACCTGTAACCCATTCGTGCTTGCCAAGGCCACTGGTGGATGTGCACGTCCATGGTGTCAGATTCCACCATTGAAAATAATCGGTTGTGACAATACCAACAACAGGCCCCTCAGGTGGGCTGTCAGCTCCGGAAGGGCCGGCAACTCACCCAGGGCACTGAGGGAGCAGCCAGCCAGTGAGAAATGCTGCGGGCGATGGGCTGGAGGCTGTCGAGCAGTGGGGAGCAGGGAATTCAAGGAAGCATGAAGGGAGTGGAAAGCCTGCCGGGAGCCGGGGCAGGAAGGAAAGGATGCTCACACAGGATCCTTCCTCATCACAGCTTCCTAATGGCTCACAGGAACGACCTATGCCTGCTCCTCCCCAAGCACCACCGGAGTTGTGTAGGCATGGCATGGGGGACACACCGTGGTCTGACACTGGGTCCCAGCTGCCCTGTACCTCATGGCTGGGATGTCATGAATGGTGGTGAGGGGAACCTTGGGTAGATGGTGTCCCCATACTCATACAGCGCATTTTCTCTTTCACTCAGGTTTGCCTGGGCACGGGCACACACAGACATTGCATTCCCAGACACGCAGAGGATTGGACAAGTTGGGCTGGTTTTGGCATCTGCCCATTCTCTTCAGGTTTTACCACATTACATTGCTGCAGCTCTCAAGCACAGCAGAACCAGTGACACTGGGGGTCCCTCCAAGCTCAAAGGGTCAACTGCCTTAACGGTCTTCCTTAGAAAAAGCCTTTGGTGGAAACCTCAGAGCCCCTGTTTGTCCCAAACAACTCAAATAATACACTGCGTTTGGGGGGATTGCAAAGCTGCTGCAGGAGGAAGGAGATGCTAATGGAGCAGGTGCAGGGGAAGGAAAAGCACGGAGGGCTTTTGCCAAAGAGTGTATTTGTTTTGCCAGTTGCATTTTACCAGCAGATACTTTGTAATACCCTTAGGTGGGCGTCTGGGTGTGTGAAAGCCCCTCGAGTCACACATTGTGCAAAGGGAGCGAGTGACGGTGATGATGCCAATGCCAGCCTCCGCAGGGCCTCCGGGGTGAGAGGCAGGAGCTGGGAAGTGACAGCAGCAGCAAGCACCAGGATACGAGCAGGGGGCAGAAATGGCAGCAGGGTTTCACACAGATTAACTGCCCACTCACATTACAGGGTACCAGCAACACCACTTGCCTCTTCTACCCAGTCCTTCTCTGCCAGCATGTTTCCACCTGCTGTAGAGCTGGGATGAAATGCAAGGCTGTGGGAACAGCCTGGCACCATCCCTACCTGTGTGGGAAGGGGTGTCACTGCCAGTTTTTTGTTCGTTGCATTAGAAATCAGTCTCCAGAAAGGCTGCTTTGGGTGCCTTTCACTTCTTTTATTTTTTCCCCACATATTTGCATGTTTCCAGGGGGAAGATCTGGGTTTGTTGTTTTTTTTTTTACATTTGGGGCTGTTTGGTCTTATTTTTTTTAAACTTGAGTGAAGAAAGTATGGGTTGTGAAAAGAAAGGGCCTAGAAAATGCAGAGGTGTCACCTCCTTCTGGTAGCAGGAAAGTCCCTGGCTAACCCTGAATAGCTAAGGCTGGAAAAGACCTTTAAGATCATCAGTTCCAAATGTCAGCCCAACACCACCACATCTACTAAAATGTCCTGAAGTGTCACATCTGGTTTTTAACACCTTCAGGGATGGAGACTCCACCACCACTTCCCTGGGCAGCTGCACCAGTGCTCCACTACTCTTTTGGCAAAGAAATTTTTCCTAATATCTAATATTCCTACCTTCCCTGGGGCAACTCGAGGCCATTTCCTCTCATTTTATCACTTGTTACTTGGGAGATGAGACCAGCACCCACCTTACTAACAATCTCCTTTCAGGCGTTTTAAAGAGTGATAAGGTCTCCCCCAGCCTCCTCTTCTCCAGTCTAAGCAATCCCAGTTTCCTCAGCTGCTCATCATACTACTTGTGTTCCAAATCCCTCACCAGCTTTGTTGCTCTTCTCTGGACATTCTCCAGCAGCTCAGTGTCCTTCTTGAATGGCACACATGGGCTCCCCTGCTTCTGCAATTACATGGTAGGAAACCAATTTTGATAACTGCTCCCAAATACCTTCCCTTGCGAATAAAACCTGGCAGGATTTGTATCCTTTGCTATCACTGGGGAATCTCAAAGGGGATGAAACTCATCTCTGAGAGGCCCTGAAGTGCTTTATGACACCCGCACAAGGCTCAGCAACCTTTGTGTAAGGGAGAACTGGATTCCTTTCCTTTCCCAGCTGGGAACACCGGGGACAGCTCTGTCCAGACATGCTTCACCTTGTGGGGATGTAGCAATGGCAGGTCCCGCCCTGCCTGTGCCAGCTCCATACACCCCACATTGCTTTGATGAACAACCAATCTACACAATAATTAATCTTGTCAATGTATGGAGAAGTGGTCCAGGTTGCAAAGGGGAGTGGAAATCATACCTATGTGACTGGTCAGGGAAATTACAGGAGTAATCTTTTATTTTTTAAATATTTAACCTACCCAGCATGAGTTGTGTATCAGTGATCTACAGACACTGTTTAATAGAAGATGGGTGGCTGCTGTCTGATTCCAACCCAAAGACCTGCCTGAAAACTGATCCAGAACAAGAGGCACTTGCTTTGGAAAAATCAACCCCAGTCTCACTATTTTACTCAATAAACATCGCAAATTGAAACCCTCTGGTATTTTTTGCCAAACTGCCCAGAATTCACAAGCTCTTTTGTGTGTTCCAGACGAAGCCACAGATTTATTTCCCTTTCGTTTTCTGACGCACTAATGAAGTTCTAGAAGTCGACCGCTGACCCTGCGCTAAAAGTTTTCAGACATTTCTGGCTGTAGCCTGCCTTCAGGGAAAGGCTCACCCAATGGTGGTGGAAGAAGGCAGGAGAGGCGATGATCCCCCACACTTCAGGACAGGGAGCTGCTCAACTCCCATCTGCGGGCAAACCACTCTGCTCTATAACAGACTCCCCAGGTCACCTGTCCCAGCTTAGTAGCAAGCCTGGGAGGAAGGGAAAATGGTTTCAGTAGGTGAGACATGAAACATCAGCAGAGAGTACAGAGAGGGGGCAGATGAAAAGTGTTCAACAGTTGCTCGTGTGAGTGCACAGAAGTTGGTCTGAACTCATTGCTGGCTGCACACCGCTGGGGTCTTTCATTTGCTCTCCTGGACCTTATGCTCTCACCTTGGGCAAAGCAGTAAGGGCCACTCCATTGCTGAGCATTCCCAGCCAAAGTCACTCCTTGACCCATCCCTCTTGGCTTATGAAAGATCCATCTGCAATGCTGTGATTCCCTTGGATGCTGTGATAGTCCAGATAAGGACAATCACAAGAAAAACATGTAAATAATTTTAGTTCTCATTCTAATGTCTATGCTGGGTCCACAATGAAGAGGGACAAGGGGAAAGATTACTCATTCTCTGTAAAATTACTAATCCTCTGCTGAGGAGAATGAGTTCAGCCAGTTGACTCCCCCCACCTCAATCTCACGTCCTAAGACAGAAAAGCAGAGAGAAAAATTACACCCCTGTTTTGCACAAATAACTCCAGCCGTTGAGAAGAAACTCTTTTTACACTCTGTTATTATCTCTCCTCTTCTGCATAGCACCAGTCCTAGCAAAGTGACACATGGGAAATTAAACCGGGAGCTTCATATTTGTTTAACATTGGAAAGCATTTAAAGCTTAAGGTTTCCACCTATTACCATGACAAAAAGGAGTTTGTACAGTGAAGATAGACAGAGAAAAGGAGGCCCTTTCTTCCTTTTCTGTTTGTATTTTTTTACATGATCAACATTAGAGAGCAGAATTATAAAATAATGGCCCATAGAGACTGTTCTCATTCCTGCCAGATATTTCCTCAGAGCTAGTAAGGTCTCTGATGTCTTCTGCATAACCAAGACGCCAAACTCGCCTTTCCAGGGATTCCTTCACTGAAAAAACTCATAATTGAGTTCAAACTGTACTTGCATTTCTTGCATTTTTAACCTGTATCCTGTAGTAGTGATCATTGCAACAACAAATGGAAAACACAAACTCATTGTGAGATGCAGCATCACAAAAGGGACAATCAGTAGCAGACCAGGAAGAAGGCAGCTTTTGCGGACCCTGCAATTTTTGGCTTCTCTTACCAGACTCCTTCCAAGACAGGGCAGGAATCATGGAATCATAGAATGGTTTGGGTTGGAATGGACCTTAAAGCCCATCCACTTCCAACTCCCCTGCTATGGACAGGGACACCTCCCACTGGATCAGGTTGCTCCTAGCCGCATCCAACCTGGTCTTGAACACCTCCAGGGATGGGGCAACCACGGCTTCCCTGGGCAACCTGTGCCAGTGCCTCATCAATGAATGAATAAATCATTATCAGTTGTAACAGTGCTGGTACAGCACAGAGTCCTGTCCAGATGCAGCCGATTGCATCAAACAGCTCAGCATAGCTCATCAAAGCAGCCATCACAGGGGGAATTCCTGGGCTTACGACACCTCTGGGCAGAGTTGTTGAGGTTCAGGAGGTTTTCTAAAGGTCCTCCACCAACTGAAAGGACTTAATGGACTCACTCAGCGAAGCTGAATCATGGCCAAGAGCAGATGATAAACTGCCAGCCTGGGTTACTCAAAGCCTCTCCCAGTGGTAATGCTGGGCTTTTCTAAGCACCTCTGCCTGTGGTTAGAAAAATACAAGAGATGGGTTCGGTTCACCTCTCTCACTATGTGCTCAGTGGACAGGGAGACTTTCTACAGCTGTGTCTATACTGGAGCAATGCATTGTAAGTGAGAATCAAGCTGTAATTCCTGCTTCATTTTATCAATAGCACCACCAGGGTAGAGAAGGTGATGAAAGCACACCTGCTTTCAGAGATGGACTTCATTTGTTGTAACCTGTCCTGAACTTGGTCTGGCCACATCTCTGCAAGCTGATGGCATTGTGTCAGCAGTGATTGCTCCAAAAGTCATCATTGAAACAGCTTACTTTTCAAGCTTATAAGCAGGTCACATTTACATGGCATTTGCATTGACCCCAAAGCACTGAACAAGGAAATTATTTTTGTAAAGGCCTCTCCTCTGGGGAAGTGTGGTCAGATGTTATCCCCGTTCTACTGATCATGAGACAAAAGGACCACATTTTTCTGTAAAATCAAGCGCATGTTCCCTTTTCTACACAGCATGAGACACCTGGAAAAGGTTTATGACATGATCTGAACCAATTTAAGATGGCTTGGAGGATCACAAAGCCCATGTTGCTGAGTTTGGTAGCCCCTAGACCTTCTCAAGGATATACTCAGGGTCTTTTCACATGGACCAAAGCACACCATATGCCCTGTGCTCTGGTTTGTATCATAATGTAGAGCCAGTTGGATGTTGGACAATGCGTGCACCACTAACCCCACGGCCCAGATTGCACACAGATGCCAGTCATTTAATAGGACCTGTCATCCTCACTCCACAGGCTGTAGCTTCACTTCTGGTTATATAGTAGCCAAGAGGCTCAGAAGTCTCTCAGCAAAGAGGGCTGTGGTGAAGAAAGAGTGGAGAGCCTGTGTTTCAGAGATGCATGGGAAAGAGAGAGGTCATGAGGAAGCCCTGGGCAGAAGCTGGTGGGTCACAGTCTACCCTTGGGATACAGCCAGTGTCTCAGTTCTTGAGGGCAGCTGGCTGGACAGGGTCTGGAGAGGCTCTGCTGTGGCATTGCTGCTGTCCCTCTCTGCCAAGGGCGGTTGGATGTCTTTCTATGCAGCATTGGAAAGCTGAGCCTCATGCTCAGGCATCATATCATACATGACATTAGCTGCTCAAGCAGTTAGGAAGGGACAGTCAGGATTCATTAATGTGGTTTCAACATTAATTACATTTGTAGAGCAGTGTTACAAGAAGCCTTTTGACAAGCAAATCCTTACTCGGCTGATATGCCCCAGCAGGGTGAGGCTACATTGGTTCTTTCTTTGCCTGCAACAACCGCACACTTGCTTCCACCAACAGAAAATGGCAGAGCATTAAGATCTGTCAGGACAGACCAAAGGATTTCAGGGTCGTTGTGCTGCCCAGGTAACAGAGCTTTACTTTTCCTCTCCATTTCTTCCAGCGTATACAATACCAGGTAACTGCCTTGTGGCAACTAACCTAAGCCCCTCTACTTCTGGAAAGCAACCAGAGAGATGGCTGCCTGGGACATTCTTGTTGCAAAGAGTCAGTTTTCTTAACACAGTGCTTTGAAGTCTTCATTTGTTGCCTCAAACAAAGGAAGTCCATGACTACAATCACCCTACAAACCGTGCAGGCTTTTACAGCAGAAAAAGTGTGTTCCTTCACTCACTTCTGAATTTCTAATGCAACTGGAAAGTGAATTCCTCAGAGGGAAAAAATATTATATTTAGGCAGGATGAGAGCTGTGGGGAAGTTGTAGATCGGCAGAGGAAGGGTGGTTCAGGTTCAGTTCATCAGAAGGGGCTCAATTTTACAAACCAGAAAGCAAAGACTGAAATCATGACGTTGATGGCACTGTGAAATTATTTGGCAATCTCTTTAAGCCAAGTGCTAGTAAGAAACCTACCCAATATGCAAACTATCACACATAGCAACAACATCTACTTTTGCCAGCTCAAGTAACTCACTCTGCCTCACAAAATCATGCCAAATCTGCCAAATAAAGATTACACTGAAATGGCCTAGCAGGCTTTGGTGGTCGTGGCAGCAATGTAAAAACACCATCCCACCATGCCCCCAGGGTGTTTTGAACTCAGACATCATCTTTTGCCACAACCACTTTACAAATGTTTCCTTCTTGCAACCTAATTTTTCCATTTGATGTAACTCCACGGATTTCACTCTCACCCCTAAAGAGTCTTGCACAGAAACACTATTTCTTTTTCTTCCCACCAAACAGTTCCTCACTTGATTCAATGTATATTTACCCAAACAGAGCATTTTTTCCCCAGCAGCATTCAACACAATAGGCAGCACAATCACAGAATCACAGAATCATTTAGGTTGGAGAAGGCCTTTAAGATCATCGAGCCCAAATGCTGTAAATTTAACACTGCCCACTCCACCACTACACCAGGACCCTAATTCAATCAATTAACGTTCTGATATGGCATCTAACAAAAATTTTGCCTGCATTAAAACGCAGACTTTAAGTTCATCTGGGATTTTAATTCGCTATAATGACACCAAGGGAAAAGTGTAGCCCCATCAATTTGATGCAGGCAGCACAGTCTGAAAGCTTTTATACGCAGAATGCATTGATCCTATCCTAATCTCCAGCTCCTGGCGTGCCCTTCCTGCAAGCGAAGGTTCAAAAATCTTCAGACTGTAATTTGATTTTTTCCAGAAGTCACTCTGCCTCGGTTCCTGCCCTGCCGGGTCCCTGTCAGGGAAGTGGGGCTTGGCTGCCACCTGCTGGTGTCCTGTCTCATACCAAATCCCACCAGAAATGCCGAAAAAACAGAAAACACCCAAAATACAAATAACACAGGTATTGCCGTCCAGCTCCTCAGATCGAGCCCACTCTAACTCATCAAGAACTAAACAGACTCCTGAAGGAGCAGGTACATGATCAGGCTGCTGAGCTTAAGGGGTGCCGAGCTTTACAAATTAAGAGTGTTTTATACTAAGTTATGAAAGCTTGTGGCACGCTGCAGGAGCAGCAAACATCTTGCAGATGGGACCTGAGAGGTCTCCAGAGTCTGCATTTTGAGGAGGCCAGTCAAACACACACCTTCTGAATGGTGAGGCCAACATGCCACTGTTACAAAGATTTCCATGAAGTTTCTATTTTAGCTTTAGATAAATCATAGAATCATAGAATCATTGAGGTTGGAAAAGATCTGTAAGATCATCAGTTCCAAACGTTAAGCCCAACACCACCATGTCTATTAAACCATGTCCTGAAGTGCCATGTCTGCTTTTAGAACACCTCCAAGGATGGAGACTTCACCACTTCCCTGGGCAGCTGTGCCAATGCTTCACCACTCTTTCAGTAAAGAAATTTCTAATATCCAATCTAAACCTCCCCTGGTGCAACTTGAGGCCATTTCCTCTCATCCTATCACTTGTTACCTGGGAGAAGGAGATCAGCACCCACCTCACTATAACCTCCTTTCAGGCAGCTGTAGACAGTGGTAAGGTCTCCATTTCTCCAGGCTAAACAATCCCAGTTCCCTCAGAAAAAAACAAACAAACAAACAAACAAAGCTTATATGTATTTGCTCCAGTGAAAACCAGTGAGGAAATAAGAATTATTCCTAATTCCTCATTTATTTTTTCTTTTCCCTGTTTATGAGAAAATGATAAAATTTTCCCACTTTATCCTCTAGCACTAAACACAATATTTTAGTTTCCTTTGAACATTCAGTTTTATTCTTGATAAACATTTTAAGAGTTTTGAGAGCAGCATATGAAGGCTCCAATTTGTACCTTTTGAAATATTATAGAAAGAGTGAAAAAATGCAGCAGGGAGATAACAGACTGTCTTCCTTTGCAAAAAAATTATAGAAATCTCATACATTGCCTGCTGTAATCCGGGGAATCTCAAAACTGTGGTGTCGAAGTATTTTTTGATTCATGGCCACAAGACAAGTCTAGCAGAAATAATTCAGAAGAAAAGAAGACATTTATTTTGTATGCAACTGGTAACTCTGAAGCTCAGGACTGCACAGACGTGCAAGAGGAAAGATGATGAGAAAAATCCATCAAATTAAGTTTTCTCCCATCAGTATTCACAAAAGGCAGCACTTCACAAAAACCTTCTCATCAGCAAGTCACCACAGCTCCTCAAGGACATTAAAAATGACAAAGATGGTAAGAAAGCCAGGACAGGGGAGATTTCTTTGGTTTGAAACAGCAACTCCAGGCCTCTCAATGTGCCATCACTCAGCTGAGACAACACGGCATTCAGGACATTTCACAGGGCCCTATGGCATCTCTAATCCACCCAGGCATTCTGAAATCTTCTGTCCATCACAGACTAAGGCCCTAAAGGCCAAGCCAAGTATTGTAGAGCAACAATTTTCAGAAAGGAAGCCACAGCGATGCCTGACAAAGCCTGGTCAGCATTTGTCTCTAATTCCAGATAAATCTTATTGGAAACCCCCCCCCCCTCCAAGTCCTCCATATCTGGATGTAAGCACACAGAAGAGATGAGCCGTTACTAAGAATAAGACTGACGTGCGCTGTGACGAGAGCCGGATAACAAGCGCCAATGATGGCAATTCTCCCAGTGTGAGCTGAGCTGAAGTCAGAAAAATGGGTTTTCCTATGGATAAATCAGGGCTGATCTCACTGTGGAGAGTTTGATCCTGGGCCCCTTCTGCATAGACGTTCCCGAGCCCAGTGTATGTGTGCAGCTGGTGTTTGGCATTAGAGATAAACCTACAAATACAACACTGTGAAGAGGATTTCCCTGTTGTTAAAACCTGCTGCTCTGAGGTGCTGTTCCCAGTGTGGCCAGTAATCCATGTGTCTTTTAAGTCATTTCTGACTTAGTTACAGCCCAGCATATCAGCACGGCTGGGAGACCTCCTAAACATTTAAATGCATTTTGGGCTGTGTAAGCCTCTGGCGATCTGGACATACCTATTACTTCCTTCAGCTGCTTTGAAAAATCACAGCAAGCAACACTGCAAATGAAAAACACTGAGTAATGAGGAGAAGGAACAAAAACACTCTCCAGATCATTCCAGCTCCAAAAGAATATACATCCAATTTTTCAGCCAGTGATTGCAAATGTGAAGGCTCTTACTGAGGTGATGATGCGAACTGTGAGGTTCATTACTGCTGAAACAGCACCCCCGTGAGCCAGGCCCACTGCGCGAGTGCTGCATCAGGATCTGTTAATGTGTTGCAGATGTGTAATACATCTGGGAACACCTCATGGATAGTTTTTGTCCTTGCAGCCACTTGTACACCTCCATCACTGCTAGCTATGGCGGCAGGCTTTGTCTTGCTGAGCTTTCTGATCTGGACCACCAACAAATTAGAGCTCTCCCCCCTTCTCCAGCTGTAGTCACTGCACCGGTACCTCCCTGACTGCAGGAATAAATGTGTCTTTGCACAAGCTGGTGCCCCTTACCTTAACGCGGCTGCACTGTCCTCCCCACTGCTTTGACAAATTCACTACGTTGCTACGAACAGCAGAGAAAACGGTTGTTAGCCAGATGGAAAGGTGGATATATCTCTTTTAAATTGCTGTTTTTCTAAAGGTTCTGGAGTCTGTTTCTTTCAAAGACAAACCAAATGAAGAATACAGCTGTGAAATTCATTTTGTACCAGGCTACTTGTTGCATAGTGTAGCACCAGTTCAAAATAAGCTCTTTTGCTATTTCATCTAGTACTACCAAAACCTGTAAGCTATAAATACTATTAATTACACCCTGGCATCACACACTGGTGAAGTTATACACTGGGTCTACAGTGGGTCAGCACGAGCAGCCTGGTGGAGACCGTGGGGCTGTCCCCAGCTTTATTTGTGCAAGAGATGGACCTGACCCCCCATACTATGAAAACTGGCTGCCATGAGGCCTCTGTACGCTACACCCATTGAGCAAGAGGTTTCTGCTGCAAGAGACAGCAACTACAAGAAGCAGAGACAGGTCTGTTATGCAAAGAGCATCTTCTCCCCTCTTTGCGAAGCAGCCTTTGCAGATACAGAATTCAGCCTTTTAGATTGGGTGATTAAACAATTGGAAGAAAACAAGTTGTTTAGATATCCTGCCTCCTCATCCAACACTGTGCTTTAAATCATACTGATTTAAAAGAAAAAATCCCAAGAAACACAAACCGCAGACACAGAGTACTGCCATCCTCCTAAAGAGCTCCTGCGCTCCCATGGTTCCACACTCTCCTGCCCCACATGCATCAGTTGAGAAATGTTTATCACAAGTGACAGAAAAATAACTCCATTGATGGCAATAATTGCATTTTTCAACACACTCCTGTGCAGGAATATCCCTATCTGGGAAGTTCACGTTTTTATCAGAATGGATTGTGTTTGCCTGCCTTTATTACAAAAGGTCAGCACGGAGCAGGGTCAGAACTCCCCTTTTCCTTCCTCAACAGATGAGCAGTGAGATGCATAACAGAGGAATTAATCCGTACCAGAAGCTTTGCAGCGCAGCACACTTGATTCCTCTTAGTCCAGCTGGAGGTAAAGCTCATTTTTCCTCCCACACAGGCTATGGGCCAGCATTCAGATTTTAAGAACTTCCTTTGGTGCAGACAGCAAAGGCAAATCGTATGATGGAACAACTCTCTTCCAGCAAAGTACAACCAGCACTGCTACAGATACTGCTAATTAGCGACATTCAGCAATTCAACAGCGTTATTTAAGACAAAGAGTGTATCCGTCCATCCCTGGAGGTGCTCAAGGCCAGGCTGGATGGGGCTTTGAGAAACCTGATCCAGTGGAAAGTGTTCCTGCCCATTACAGGGCCGTTGGAACTGGATGATCTTTAAGGTCCCTTCCAGCCCAAACTATTCTATGTTTCTATGTTATACCCCATCAACTCTCAACCTCTAACCTGGGGCTTCATGAATAACATTGAAAGATGCTAAAATGTGTTCAATACTGCCCTACTATTATTTACACAGGCAAACAATCCGTGTAACAATAAGAGGCACTGTCTAGAATACAAACAGGAGCAGAATTTATCACAACCATTACAGCTGAGGAGTCACTTGCTTCACAACCTCTAAGGTGTCTCAGGGGTCTCCAAGCATGAGTCAAAGCATGAGTGAAGCAAGAGAAAGAACAGGACAGGATTAAATTTAAATCTCATATACTGAACCAAGAACTGAATTATCTGTGTAGAACTTGGCTAAGACAGACGATCCTTTCTGCTCCTGTCCTTCATAACCATCTCTGCCTTCTTTCTTCCTTCAAAAAGAGTATTTAAAAAGAAAAGAGGCAGGAGGCCTGTTTTCCACTTCATGAAAAAATATTTTCTGTTACGTAGGTTCTCTAGAAGTGAATTGACACAGTTTTTTGGCTGGAACACGCAGTCATGTATTGGCCACGCAGTGGAAACACAGGACACTGGCAACGCAATCCCAGAGTCAAGGCATTGTAAAATTACTTGTGCTTAGAGCTTCTTGTGCCACACCACCTCATAGTCTGCCTGTGTCAATCTCCAGCTTTAAATGCCAAAACTATTTTGGTTAGGAGTCATTTGTCTAAACAGGCTTGTATGCTTTGTGCTGTTTGTCATGGAAATGCATCATTAGCTCTCCTACAACTGTTTTTTTCTCAGTGAAATGACCTAACTAGAGAGGCAGATTAACTGAATCATCTTTACACCTTCTGAAGCCACACATCTGCTTGTAATAGGGACACGTGGAAATAATATTCATTAAAAATATTTTAAAATGGAGTGAAATTACTGTATTTTGGTTTTATTTCTGCACAGTATTTATCTACCATGGGTGACTAACAACTTTAGTACCAAGATTAGAAATAGTCTTTCATAGCTTGCTTTGATAAATTGTGCTTTTTTAATCTCATGGATACTCATATGCCTTGGAAGCCTGAAATAATTTTAACAGTTCTAATGGAAATGTCATCATCTGTTCAAACTAGGTCTGAGAAAACATAGGCAGAGGCACCACCTACAACATGAACCTTTGTCTGCTGATTGAACAAACGACAATTCCTCAACCATCTCTAGTTTGGCTCAGTCACCTAAGGTTAAGTAGCTGTTCAGTAAATTCATAGAATGGTTCAGATCGGAAGACTTTAAAGATGATCCAGTTCCACCCTCCCTGCCATGGGAAGGGACACCTCCCATTGGATCAGGTTGCTCAAGACCCCATCTAACCTGGCTGTGAACACCTCCAGGGATGGGACATCCACGACTTCTTTGGGCAACCTGGTCCACCGCCTCACCACCCTCACAAGAAAAAATTTCTTCCTAATATCTAACCTAAATTTACCTTCTTTCAACTTAATTCAGTCTGTCTAAATCAATACTGCAGAATGCAGGAACAAAAAACAGTTTTAAATACCACAGCTCTGTCACTAAAAGGAGACTGAAGATGCTTCCAGCTTCAATCCCTTTTGTTTTCCCCCCTTTATAAAACTGTTGCATTGTAACAGCTGGTCAGCAGAGCAGAGTTCCGTGCAAAATGCCTATTTCAGATTTAACAATAACAAAGACACAGAAAATGCCAGTGCTCCTCTCCATTTACAACAAACGTATTCTGCTTTTTTTTCAGAAATGAGAAATACTTTCTTATTCCTTTGAAGCCACTGGCTGGTAGGCAAGTATCTTTCAGCTAGATAGCAAGCAAGCGTTTACTTTCTTGTTATGGGTAAAGCAACCAGAAAAATCTTTCCGTATTTGCAGGAATTGCTCCTTCATTTCACTGACCAGAAAAATCTAAGACACGCTGAACTAAAGCTTCTCACAGCCACCCAGATTTCAGCCCAAGTGGCATAAGAACCAATTCGCATTTGCATACAGCCAACAGCCTCTCTGCTTCCCACAGTGATTCTGACAACAGGAATTTCAAAACTGAGACAGCTTATCAAGAGCCATGCTGCTGATTCCAAATTTCCTACTAAAAAAATTTCCAACTAAAAAGACACCACACTCTCTTTCTGCAGGATAACTCTCAGCCAGAATGTTTTCACTGAAATTCTCAGAATTGTGATTGTTCTTTTTCCTCAGAGGAGGTCTACAGAGTCTTCCAGTAGATCATGTAATCTTTCAAAGTGTAATTACAGATTATTGTGCTCTTTCATTCTTGTTTGTTGTCCTATGTAAATCCCAGTTGAACTGAAAAGCATCAAGCACTGAACAGAGAACATTTTTCTTTTCATATAGATACTCTCAATACTCTTAGAAGAAGCAGTCAGTGTGAAAGTTTTTATTCTCATTCAAAAGACAGCATTATTTGTAGAGCTGCACTCCAATTTCATACTTGGAATTGACTCAATTGAGACAAAAAAATAAAAGAGACGGTGTCCTTTAACAACTCAGTAACATATTTCCGGCAGCACTTAATTCTTCTCCCATACATTCTCGGTGTCAAAATACCATGGAGTTTCTCAATACTTTAAATATAATACTGTTCTTCAGAACAATCTTGCTGTGAACATAATGATAGACAGAGCACAACTTATTTGGATGTTATGGTCGAGGACTATTAGACCAAAACTATGCAAAAAGAACATACACACTTACATTAACTGGGACAACAGCTACAACCTTCATGGTTTGTGGTCAGGAAAGCATCTGGGAATATCAGTGGAAAAATAATTCAAGCATATTTTTGAGAGGGTACACGGCTTCTGAAGGTTAGGCTATTGCTCCCTGTCTGCACGAAAAACACGGCATGAATTCACATATTCTCACAAGGAATGGGGTTACAGACCTTCATGTATTTCTGCGTAGCCAGTCCATTCTCTCGAAGCAGCCTGAGGTATTCAGCTTGCAAAAAGCAAGAGGATGTGTTCCTCCTCTCTAGCTGGTATCTGCACTCAGTTTTCAAGATTCAAAATAGGTGGATTCCAGAATGGAGTGTGCCTACTTGCTGGTAATGTACGTTCTAGCAGTTTGGAAATCTCGCCACCAGACATTTGGGGCAATAGCCTATCATTCTCTGCCACAAACATACCTGAAGTTGAAAGAAAACTATGTCAAAAATCTTGTTCTTTATGAATTATTTTATTGAACCAAATACAAAGTGACATAAACACAGATCAAGGAAAAGAACATGAAACCAGTCCCACCAGCCACTGACAGAAGGTAAAGATAGAAGAATAGCTGGGAATGATTTGAGGGAAAACAAGAAAGCATAGTGAGATATACTCATTCTTGCCAAAAATGTAAACTAAATCATATAGTAGTTAATGCCAGAAATTTCATGTCAACTGCTTAAATAAGGTCTCTGCTTTGTTTCTTAACACAGTGAGTCCACAGAAGAGTAGGGAATCGGGCTATCCCTGAACCCACAGCAACAGGTCCTATAGAGTGTATTCCAAATCTCTCCAAATAATAGAGATGGAGGCGGCTAAAAAGAAAGAGAAATATTGAAAGTGAGGACCCTTTTTCATCCAGCCTGGTCTCAGAAATACACCATGTTTTCTAGACCCCATGATCTTTGGCATAGTTTCCTTTTTCAATGTTTGCGTGAATGCTTTAATCCCATCACTGTGAAGGTTGCTGCAGTCAGTTTCTCGTAGACTAGAAACATAAGAGCAGCAGTAAGGACTGTCTGCAGGAGCTTTGCTTCAAGGCCCTTGTAGAGTCCCATTAATCCAAAACGCCTAAGGTAGAAAAAACAAACAAACAAAAAGGAGAAAACAAGTGTGAGTAGTCTGTAAGTAAATCACTGCACCACAAAGGAGAATTAATAACACAAGTTAAGGACAACTGCAAGAACCTTAAATTCATTCTTGATCACTTGAACACCACCTCTGTTTAATAACAGTTTACAGAGAAAATTCTGCAGAAAGTTGTCTTCTGTGCAAGAAACAATTATTTTCAAAGTGAGAGGTGAATGAATCGGTATCCATAGATACCCTTTCTACCATTTACTGTACAGATACTTGGGAGAATTTGGGTTTGTGCACTTACTCTGCAACATATTACAAAAAACAGGTTGGCTCAAATTGCAAGTTTGAGAGCAAGGGAGGGAAAGCGTAAAGAAACAAAAGTCAGATCCAGTAATATTTTCAACATATTGGTAATACTCCAGTCTTCAGTATCATGCTAGAAAGAACAGTGAAAACTCACCTCACTCTCTGTTGAAGAAGATAGAAAACATTTCTAAGACTGCCTAGAGTTCGGTTCTCCGGGTTCAACCTGTGGCGTCCAAACTGAAACAAAGGAATAGTATTCATTGTACAGTTTCCCCATGGTGCTTGGCAGAGAACTCAATGTGTATAAAATCTGGAAAGCCTACCTTAAATCTCTTTGAGATTTTCCAGGTTATACTACCCATCGGCAAAGAATTAAGGCCAAAGCTCACACTACCTCAGCATACACTCTTCTACTGTGTGCAATCATTTGTTTTAGTTTTAAGATGATTTCTAAGAAAGCTTTGCACATGGCCATAATAGTTCCCTTTTCAGTTGCTCTAGAGAAAACAGTTTTCAAGATCTCAAAATTATAATTTGCAGAGTCTTGGTAGGGATATAAGATTCAAAGCAAGTCCTTTCTGTCTTGCTCAGCTTTCATTTAACAAAGATTCAAAGCCTCATACATCTGTAAACCATTACTACATTGAGATTGCATAGCTGAACCCAGATTTTATTTGCCCAGCAATGGTCTTGGAGCAAAACACGTCCATGTGAACTGCTGTGGAAGAATGCAAAATTGTTTGATCCACCTACCTGGACTAAATATTACTTCTCTTTTACTCACTGTGTTTTCTTATTTCCAATCTGTTTTTCAGTAGGCGTGATAACTGCTGCTGTAATTTTATGTCTCAGAGTTCAACTAGCAATTTCAGCAACTGCTTTCCTAGAATTCATTGATAATTGTATTTGATATAGACCAATAGTACTGGCAGCAAGCTGTAACGATTAATTACTAAATAGAAGGTTTGCTACACTTGTATTTATAAAAACACAGCCAAATAACTTTTGAATCCTATATTATGCTTTCGTGCTAAGAAAAGTGAATTTGAGCAACGGCCTGTGGATGAGATCCTCCCAGAACTCACTCAGGCAACTGCTGCTTCTTCGGTGTAAAAAATTACCACTGACAGTATGTAGAGTACACAAGCAGATTTAAACAGTTTGGAAATTGTAAGAAAATATCAGGATGACACAAGTCCCTTTGCCACGTCTTAAGAACTCATAAAGAAACAGCAGCAAGAGAATGCTAATGGAAATCTCCCTTTACTAGGTAAATAAGCACTCACAACCACGATCCTCTCATCGGCAACTACGTTATTTGATATCAATAAATCAATGTTATGGATTACTGTCGAAGACTCAGACACACACCCCAAAAAATGCTAATTAGGTTTCAAGTTACAATGTTGTGCTCTGCCCAGATTACTCATGTTTCCAAACTACATCAAGATTAGGTGCTTCCTTCTTCTGTCTTCTCTATCACTGGACTATTCTTGTACTGCAAATAAAGCTCCATCAATGGGGAAAAAAAATTAATTTCTCCCTACGGCGTCAACACTTCACTGATTACTGCAGATTTCCCAAAGGGCCTAGCATTCTCTACACTAGAAAAATAGGCTTGAGTTTCAAAGTGAACTTCTCACCCAGGATCACTATCAACATTAACAGTTCTGCTATTTCTTCAATGGTAAATTTAATTTACCCACTGTTTACTGACACGCAAGCTAAAGAAGCAGTTTCACTGCATACAAGTAACACCAGTGACATGTATTTTTAATGACTGAAAAGGGTACAGACACACCAAATGGCAAGGCTGGAAGCAGCTTACCACCACCAATTACACAGAGTAACTGTTCATTGTATGGAAGCAAGAACAACCCTTTGCCAAGAAGGTGAAAGAAAAGGTGTAGAGACTTCATTGCAAAGAATGCTGGTAACTTTCAAACAACAGTAAGTTTCTAAATTATTAAGGCTGACTAGAAAAAGTCTTGTACTTCTACTCTGATAACAGAACTTAACTACAATGTGTAAGTTTTTATGAATTATATCAAGCTTGTATCAGCCTGTGTGTAAATCTGCTAAAATAGTTTCAAAACCCACAACTATACAAATTATATTTCACACAGAACGTTATTTCTGAAAATACTAAACCTTTATTCATAACTTTTTTTTTTAACATCACAGCATGAGTGGTAAAAACTTCATCAAGTATGAAAATGCTAGCGTTAGATTAGAAAACACATTATGAAGTAGTGCAAGTTAGAACTGGGCAGCACAGGTATCACAGCTGCATGTTTCTCCTGTTCTCACCAGAAGTGTTCAGGGTTTCTGGCTATTACTTCATACACAGAGCAAAGGGAAAGAAGTCACTACAGAACTAGAGATCGGGTCCTTGTATTCCCCATCAGCATAGGGGGAGGATGGACTGGCATGGAGAAGAAGCTGGCCCCAGTGGAGGTGAGCAACAAGCTGGTCAGTACATCAAGCTGGCAGCACAACCTACCAAATTGCCCTTTTTTAAAAGAATGAAACTGTCACCCTGAGACAGAAAAATTTTGTTCAAAAAGCCAAAAGGAGACAGACAAAAGATGAAGTAATAGAAGACTTGATATTAGGAAGAATTTCTTTACTAAAAGGGTGGTCAGGCACTGGAACAGGCTGCCCAGAGAGGTGGTTGAGTCACCATGCCTCGAGGTGTTTAAAAAAAGGATAGATGAGTTTTTAAGGGACATGGCTTAGCGGATGATGGGTGCGGTTGGACTCGATGATATCAGAGATCTTTTCCAACCAGAAGATTCTATGATAAGATTGTAACCATTTCTATAGCAACCATGGAAAGGAACAAGGGTTGAAGATGTTACATTGACATAGCCCCATGAAAAAAGCACTGCTGTGCAATGCACAAGTCAAAACAGAGCGCTACAACTTTCTTTCCAGTTCTCCTTCACAGCAGTAGAAAAGGCATCACAAATTAAAACCAGACTGATGTTGCAATTTATCCACACAAAGCTAAATCTGCTTAAATGTTTTTCTGTATCTGTCACTTCGCTAAAAGAAGTCTACGTTACCGGTTTAATTCCTGAGACATGGCCAGGCTGCTAAAGCAGGATAAGGCACTGAGTGAGGGCACAAGCTCAGCTGAACATCAGAAGCTGGAAGAACTCCAGAAAGAAATGACTGTGGACAAATCTACCTTGTGGGTGAAGCAGAAAGCTGTGCAGGCACACAAGTCTTACCTAGCACCTTTTCAGGGTAGCAGCAACCACACAGTAAATACATTCAAGTCCTGTTAGTTTGAAATAGAGGATCCAAACTATCTTTTTACAGGCTATCAAAAATCAAAATACATCTATAGGCCACTCTAATTAGAGGGAAGAACTAAAATAATAACAAAATTTGCATGAAAATCACCTTTTCCAAATGAACACTTAACAAGAACAATCCCCTATTAGAAGAGTCTGAAAAGTGATACCCTTCGCATGGAAGGCTCACATTCAATAATTCAGCTAATTCTTCAGATTGATACAAGTTTTAGAACATACATAATGGCTTTACCAAACATGCAAGTTAGGGCTTCTCCTCACTTAGGAAAACAGCACTGAATTTCACATGGAAACATTTATTATCATTTAACTCCTATAAAAATCATCAAGAAACAACTTGAAAAAACAGATTAAAAACCCATGGAAATTAAATTACAATATGCTTGCTTGGGTATGGCCAGGTATCTTGTCCCCTACCAGCCTTTGTCTTGTTTCAATATTACAGCAATATTGGTACATACTGCAGGTAGCAGCAATATCCAGCATACACACAAATTGCAAGTGAAAATAAATGCAACTGTTTTCATTACCACTACAGTTAGCACACGAGGCCAAGCAAGTGGTTAAAAATATTATTTACAAGGGAGCTCACCTTCCCCTGATGAATTACATTCTGGCTACTGACAAGGTCAGGTCATCACCCAAATAAAACAAAGCCTATGAATAGAACTTTTTTTTTTACTACCCTAGGTCATCTGGAAACAAACTGGGTTTAGAGGACTTAATTTTACCTTCCCACTTGACACATTTTCCACTTATATTCAAAGAAGTAAATCTACATTTTGTAATGCCTGAAAGCAGCACGGTGCATCAGCTCCCATGAGGCACTGCACCGATACGTTGTCTTATCAGTTCTAGCAGCTACTCGAAACAAACGAGCACCAGTAATACCAAACTCTATCAGAATTGGTCAGTACAGGATCAAAGAAGAGAGGCATCCTCGCCTGTGATCTGCACTGTGCAAAGGAGCTCCCAAAACGACAGGTTAATTAACACAAAGAAAAAGAAACCATATGAATAGGGTTTGCGTTATACAGTGAGAGGCTGCTAACCTGGAATTAAATCATTGCTTACCCGCAGGATTGACTGGACTGTCTGCAGAGGATAAGTGAGGGTGGTGGCAACTGCTTTGGCTACTGCACCAATGACAAAAGCATCCAAAGATGTGAGCTGTTCAACAGATAAAGAACATATTACTTCCACATAGTAACAAAACAGCCAGTTACCCGTATGTGTTTGGGGATTCCGTACCAGGTTATCTGATTATCTTAGCATAAGATTTGATGAAGTCTCTGAGTCTTCTCATTTTAAAGAGAAGTTGAACCAACTTTCTTTCCCCCAACTGAAGTAATTTATTCTTGCTCACAAGCTTTTTCTACAGTTTCCTCACAAGCGGAGGAGGAGCAGGCACTGATCTCTTCTCTCTGGTGACCAATGATAGGACCCAAGGGAATGGCAGGAAGATGTGCCAGGGGAGGCTTGGGTTAGATAGGTTTTTCACCCAGAGGGTGGTGGAGCAGTGGAACAGCTCCCCAGGGAAGCAGTCACAGTGCCAAGCCTGACAACATTCCAGAAGCATTTGGACAATGCCCTCAGACACATGGTGTGAATGTTGGGATTGTCCTATGCAGGGACAGGAGTTGGACTCGATGGTCCTTGTGGGTCCCTTCCAACTCAGGTCATTCTATGAAGAGCATTTCTCTCTAACTGAGTTTCTAAAACATAGTGGAGATAAAGCCATATAACCAGATCAATTTAAAGCACTGTGAGTAGACAAAAGATAAGGGAAGTAGCATTTAAACATAGCACCAATCCCTAAGCATTTCAGCTTTTGCAACATTTAAACTAACAAGTAACACAGCGCTTTGGAAAAGTTGACACTGAAAGACTCCTTGAACATCACTCTAATTCTGAGACACAATCACTACACTGTCAGGCAGAATTTTAGGCTTGATGACACAAGCTAAAAATCCCATCTCCTATTAGTTCTGATCACCTGCTGGAAGCCCATCCTCTTCTCCAAAGCCCACAATGTTCCACCAAATACATTGTTATAACCTAAGCTGATTACAGCACATCTCACATCTCTAACAATGAGAATTAATCACTGAAAATAAGTGGGTGCCCTTATCAAAACATGCTCCAGATTTGCAAAATATGTTGATTGCAATCAGAAATAAGCACACACATGCACATGTTAGAAAAGTCAATCAATTTGAAATACTTCAGATAATCAGGAGAAGATCAAATAGGAAGAAAAATGTTGTCTGAAATAAAGACAACCATTGCTAGGCAAAAAAAGTATTCTCCCTTGCCACTGAATGTGTACAAAACGTGTCCTAATTTAAGGCAGAACTAAAAAATTTAAAAGAAAACCAAGAAATATAGCAACTAACCAACAGGCAAATAACAAGCTTGTCACTCAAGAAAAGGTATTATCGCTAATGTCACTGGTTAGATCCGTGGTTAGGCACAAATAGAGCACTATAGCTGCAGTATCAACTGAAGATGGTAAAATGACTAATCTATGATATAAGATCTTTTATATAAAGGATTTCACTATGTCTTGAGAAAAAACAAGATGGCTTTAACATACTGATATAATCTAACATTTCAAGAGAGCCAAATGCATTCTGAAGTCACAAATTAACAGTAAAACACTGCAGCTTAATGTCATAAAACGCTGTGTTTATCCTAAAATGCAACAAAAATGCTTTTCGATTTGTTAGAACATACAAGGAACATGAGTTCAGGTGAGACGCCATACCTGATATAGAGGAAAAAGAAAAAGAATAAAGAAGGAGACTACAAGCCAGGGACAGAAAAAATATTCTACTTCTATTTAAAGAATCAGGGAGGTATGGCTGCAATGCTATGTTAAGTTCTAGCGTCCACCCTTGGAAAAAGGGTATTGAAAAACTGAGGGCTTCAGGAAAAGTGTTATTAAAATTACAGGGTCCAAAACAAGGCTGTGAGATTTCAAAGGCTCAATATACTTTATTTACTGAAGCAAGGATAAAGGGGTGATTTCAAAACAGTCTATACATACGTGCTTATAAAAAAGATATATTGGAATTGAAACCTTGACTTTAAATCAAGTCCTGGGAACAAATCTGGAAATACATGGACAAAAGTTAAACTTTTCTTTTTACGGGAAGAGGAATTAATCACAGGAATATCTTCAGTAGGGACATGAAAGATTCATGTCTCACTTGACAATCATAGATATCATTTAGAAGATATATGAACTCAAAAAAACCTCAAAAATACAAGAACCAAAATCAAACCTACATTTCTGAATTTTTTCAGGGAACACACGTCAAAGAACTTGTCTTATAACAGAGAATCTCCATCACCTGGCCTCAAAATATACTCACTTGCAGCTGCTTTTTCAAAAGCTTCCGTTTAAAGCCTTCATAAAACATGAACTGTATGGCAGGATTGAAGACCAGCAGCAAAGAGGGGAAAGTACCATTCCATAAAGCTAAGACTCCTTCATCCCGTATTATCTGATGAAAGGCATCTGAGAAGAAAGGCGTGGGGGGGACATTACAATTTTGATTACAACATTCTGACTGTAGACATTGATAAAAGCCTCACTTAAAGCCTAATATTCAAAGTGTATAAAAATCCATTCCAGTCTTTGATGTGACATTTTTATCTTCCATTCTAATCTGGAAGTCAATGGAAAAATAATGACAAAGGATGCTCTTGCTCACATCTCCATTAAGGTAAGCAAAGCTTATCACCTGCACAGACGCCCCGCTCTTCTTAGTACAAGTTCACCATCAATATTAAGGTCTCCTAAACTTTCTTCAAAATGACAATATTTATTTACTTATTTATTTTTAAAATGAAGACGGTCCGAACACGTGGGTCACTAATAGACCAAGGTGAGTTAAGTTTAATTTGCAGATTGTCTGTCCACACTCAAGACTCACAGCTACCACCACACTGGGCCCACCCTACTACTCCAGGATTTGTATGATAAGGTACTTGCCTTTGCAAAAGAGATCTTAGTTACAGGTGTGAATACTACTCTTAATTACCCTCAGAAATGGTCAAGTCCAGTTTCCTGTAAAACTCAATGACTGCAAAGGGAAGCACAGAGATTCCAAGGTGAAACTGATTACATGAATAAAAGCTATGGTGTATGAAAATCTGGACACCAGCTGGCAATGCACACTCGCAGCCCAGCTGTATCCTGGGCTGAATCAGAAGAAGCGTGGTTAATGGTTGAGGGAGGTGATTCTCCACCTATACTCCACTCTGGTGAGACCACACCTGTGTTCAGTTCTGGAGTCCTCCATGCAAGGAAGACATGGACCTGTTGGAGAGGGTCCAAAGGCCACATAAATAATCACAAGGGCTAGAGCAGGCTGAGAGAGTTGGGGTTGTTCCAGTCTGGAGAAGAGAAAGCTCTGGGGAGATCTTATAGCAGCCTTCCACTAATTAAAGTGGGGCACAAGCACGATGGGGACAAACTTCTTAGCAGGGCCTGTTGTGATAGTGCAAAGAGTAACATTTTTAAAACTGAAAGAGGGAGATTTAGATTAGATATTAGGAAGAAACTTCTCGCTGTGAGGGTGGTGAGGCGCTGGCACAAGTTGCCCAGAGAAGTCACAGAGACCCCATCCCTGGAGACGTTCAAGGCCAGGTTGGATGGGGCTTTGAATAACGTGATCCAGAGGAAGGTGTCCCCGTCCACGGCAAGAGGTCAGAAGTGGATGATCTTTGAGGTCCCCTCCAACCCAGATGATTCTATGAGTCTGTGAAGGCAACACCAGATGCTTACCTATTATGCCTTTATAATTGGTTGGTACAATGTCTTCATTTCTAAATTTTGCCCCCTGCAGCTTCAGACGTGTGTTCACTACCCAGAGAGGAGTCGTGCTTAGGACATTCACTACACCTAATGGAAAACATAGCACAAAGAAAATCAGCCAGAACCAGAAGATTTCAAAAGGGTTTTTATCCCTTTCTGCCCAATTCACACACTACTGAAATTATTGCCAAGTAGAAGGGGAAAATTAAAACAGCATAATGCCAAACAAACTGGTAACTTGTAACAAGCTACTTCAGGTATCCCCCTCCCCAACTCTACCACAAATTGTCTGTCAGCAGATTGTGTGCAGTGGGAAGGCATTTCTGCTACTCCTCCTCAAAACTAAAAAAAAACCCCACCACAACCAAACCAAACACCTAACAACAAAACACACTAAATATGAACATGTTAAAGTAATCTGAAGTCAACTTGTACTTTGCTGCATACCACACCACACTGGAACACAAGATACTCTACTTTTTTATGGCCTACTTCACTCTAGGATGACTTGCAGCCTGCCTACCTTCAGAAAGAAACAGAGTGATAAGGTTAGAAGGATTATTTTAGGAGGTTAGACCAAAACAGATAAGTGTATGCAGCTTGATTACCAGAACGGAGCTCCTACACTGCCAAAAGAATGAGAATTTCTGGTTTCACTAAAGGTCACTTGAGGTGGAAAACACAGGATTTCGCAAATATTTTAAGTGAGGATTAGAAGTGGCAAGAAATTACACACAATAACAAACTCCAACGCTAAAATTTGAAAGTTAAGTATCATAAAGTAGGAAGGGGGAGGAAGAAGGGACAAACACATAAGGCTGCAATAAAGGAGGTACCGCAAAACACAGCTCTAAACTAACAGGGAGAAGGATTAAATGACACTACTTCTGCAATCACCTGGTACAGGTCTTTCCTGTTAAGTAATGACAAGGCAATTACTTGGAGGTAACTACATAAAAACAAGGTTCTCATCTTTCTTATCAATATTTCTGATCACAGAACTTAGCCAGTGCTTCTGCACTGGTGGTTTTGGCAGGAGCCTGGGTGACAGACCGAATCATTCTGTTACATCGAGACAGAGTCTACCACTATCAAGAAGAGCAAATCTGAAAAAGGTGAAACTTTACCACCTACATCTTTTCCTTTAAGATGGCTCAGAAAAGCACAATATAAACAGAACAATACTTCAGTATCCTTCATTGAGGACCACCATTAGCTCTAAAAAATAGTTTTCAGCAAAATCAAGCGCTAGAGAGTTAGAGCACAATATACTCTTCATTTTTCACCCAGACTCAGTTAAAGGAGACAAAACTTTTTATTTCCCCAGTCTGGAAAAATAATTTGTTTTAATCTATTTTTCCAATCTGCATTTGCTACCAGTAGGATGAATGAGAGATGGGTAGGGAGAATTAGTAAACACCTCATGTGGAATTTTTCAATATACACCAAATATTATTCCATTATAACACAAACTACGGACATTGAAAAAGTCATTTAACTGACAAGCTATCACCCTAATTGCTGTAGCCTTAGCAGATACAAACACAAGAACCCAGTGTAACTTTTCACACTGGATTTGCTAGAAAAACCACCAACGTCATTATCCCTTCAAAGCAGCCACTGTAGCGTTCACATGAGAGGAAGAGATGAAAAAGAACAAGTTCCTACTTTACCTGCATGTATCTGGGGACTTACTGTCACTTTTAGATGATAATCCAAAAAGGAAGTCTGAAAGTTGGCACCCAAATTCTTAAATTAACAGCTCTTACTTATCCTAATCAAAAATATTTCAGAATTGGCATAGATCTGTTCCCTCTGAAAAAAACCCTGTCGGCTTTCCCTGCCACTTGTCTTCAAACTCTAAAAAATGATGCTTAGAGATCATGGTAAAAACAACACATCAGATACAAACAAACCTCTAGACTGAAGTAGCACTGTGTTTTGTGCCAGAATTCACAACAGGAACAGTTTATCCACCTACTTATGAGGTGGGGAGAAGACAGAAGAGCAATCAAACAGAGCTGTACCACAAAGCAGGTCTTCCTACAGTGGGAGGTGTAAGATCTCAGTGTGACCTCCAATGGACTTCACAAGAAAAACATCAGAGAGAATATATGAAAAATACATTTTAGATGAAACTGAGATTTACCTGCAACAACCCCAAGAACCAAGTCTTTTCCAGTGGTTGAATGTTGACCTTTGACCCAGAGCGCTTTAAGACTATTAAATGTATAAAAATAAACAAAATTGGAGCAGCAAAGGCTGGAGATAACAGGGAACCATCCTCGATATGGTGCCAACCTAATGGAGAGGAAAAAGTCATGGTAAGTGAGCAAAGTATTCTTGAGATATGGCTGATTTTTCACGTTGGTGAAAGGTCCCAGAGATACAATACTGTACACCACATAGAATATTAACTAGATATGTCTTTATTATTAATGGTAACAAATCATGCCATCCTAAACTCCTGACTGTACCATAAAAAAAATGAAGCCCTTATAAGTTAATAGTAAGCATGAATAATTCCATTGAAAAGGAGCTGTAAATGTAAAATATATTTACAGTGAGAAGCCTGGGACTCACTCACTCCACAGTATTACCACTATATTTACTTACGGCCAGCAATGAACTACAAACATCCAGAGGAGGAATATATGTTTGAAGTATGTATGTTAATATAGAGACTGATACAGTCAGTTCAAAACATATACTAAAACATACCAAGGTATGAGGAAAATTCCCACCTTGGTTGAGAAACAGAGTTGTCAGTCCAATACAAAAGATAACAAGCCAGTGAAGAGATGCTCATATCTCCAAGGCAACAAAGCTATGTTTAAAAAAATTAAGACAACTACTCCTTCAATGTGAAATAATAATTAAAAAAACCAAACCTAGAGTAAGGAAGAAAAAAATTTGTCTGTCTGGATTCTCACATAAAATACAAAGACAAAAGACTAGTTACTGAAATCAATATATTCCACCAAGGAGAGCCTTCCAAAGGACGCAACCTGGGGCCTGAGATATGCAAGTGAAAGTAATTTCTAATAAATGCCTTGCAGTAAAGTCTTCAGCAAATCCGTCAGGTAAGTAAGAAAAAGACATTAACTGTTTACATTTAATGAGCTTAAGCACAGATGAAAAACTGAATGCCTGCTTATGAGTCACATTTTTCAGGTGTTGTGAGCAATTGTTATTGTTTGTATATCATCTAAATTTATCTTGATTTAAGAATGATCTTGTAACAGCTGACTAACAACGCTTCCTCCTCCTCTGACAGGACTGATGAGCCTCTAAAACAGCACACCTCAACAACTGCCCTACATCCCCAGCCTGTTCTATGATACATCCAAAAAAGACAATTATATGCATCTTCACTGAAGCTGCACAGGCCAGGCAGAGAACTGGTATCATGTCAAGGGCCTAAGAAACATCCTCCATGACCAACAGCAATCGTGGAGGCTCTTTAGTATTCACCAAAATATTGGAAATATACAGAATGTAAGAATCCCCAAGAAGGAGAACATAAAAGATGCAGGATTGGTAAACACAGCATCTGACTGTTCTTACAATGTAAATACCAGGTTTTCATCCCACATGCGACAAATGCTTCTCCCTCCCATGTGCCTAGAAATACACTATGTTATTAGGATTGTTTCTGAGGCTACAGGCTCAGCTAACCATAGTTACAATTATGAATTAACTGACTGGACAGTTAGGTGATGCATGAATTGTTCTATTTCTACTCACGACTATCTCTTCTGACCTGCCAAAAAGAAGGAATAAATACTCTCTGGAGACTGTGTCCTCTAACTAAGAGCATTAGTTTGGTTTTGCTTGACTAAAAATCATCATCATAAATTAAGAATTAGGAAACATCTTACAGTATGAAACATGAAACTGCAACAAAACCATGAGTTTATTTTAATGAGCTGTCAGTGGAAGCATCCATAATTCACACACAAATAAAACCTAAGTGTGTTCCAAACTGCAATCTTGAAAAGACTCAGTGTACACCAGTGAGCACCTTTCATATCACCTAGAAAGCACAGAGAAGAACTCAAAGCCGTTCTTCTACAGAAAATCCATTAACTAGATTACATCCAAATCAGAAAAGCAGTCTCACAAGTGTAACATGAGGCAAGAATCCACAAAGTTAATGAGAACAAGATGTTTATGATCTCTCACCACAGATTTCAGATTTGTTCTGGGGGTTTTGTGGTTCCTTTTGTATTCCAGACACATTCCCAAAAACTGGTATCATTGCTTAGCCAGGCCTTGCCAATACCTTTGGAAGAAATAATATTTACCCCTTGTCAGAACCACTGACTTTTCTGTTTCACAGGAGTAGGATGACCACTTCTGCAGTCTCTGCATTTCAGTTAACCTCTTAATTTTTCTTTTTTACTTTTTTCTCAAGTTCAAAGGTGGCAAAACATTATTGGCCAAGCTAAACTTGTGTCAACTTTAATGTCTTGGAAGCTCTGGTCTATACAAGAGGTCCAGGGATTCACTTAGGAAAATACTTGTAACAAGGACACAACTGTTTTTCCCAGCCAGCTCAGTTCAGATTGTGTGGCAAATAAAGCACAGGATAGTTGAAAGGTAACTGCTTTTACAAAGGTCTTCAATCTCATCAGCATTAAGAGCCAATTGTTGTTTACTTCCACATGCTTAGGAGAAGAAGAAACTTCCAACTGGGAAGGATGTCTCAGTTCTCCTGTTGAAAGTGGTTGCCCAAGAGTTTCATCTTGGTTATGAGACATGGACACACCCAAGAATCCAGGCAGACAAAGCTGGTTGATCAGGTACATGAAGGTATATTTGCATATAAGCCTGCATTTCTGAGGAAGCACAGGTACCTCCCTAATAGAGGCACAGTTACATCACTGAACAGCTCAGTTGCATAAGGTGCTCAAGAAAGTCAATCTGAATTAGCCTAAGATGAACACATAAGATTACCTAAGTCATATCACAATTAAATGAAGACATTTTAATTCAAACTAAAAATTTGTCCACGAGCTAACTATTCTACTTTAACAGAAAATTCAAAGGAGTTTTAGATCTTGCCTACATGAAGACAAGAGGAAAATCAGTATCTACTCACAGGCCTTCTTCTTTAATTATTTCCAATAGGACTGCCGGTGTTGTCTTAGACTTGCGCTTCTCATCAACTGGAAAAACAAGAATGAAACTTTCAGGTTATTCTGATTTTTAGCACTTATTTTTCATCTCTATCCTTCCTGTAACTAGAATAGATATTCTCTACTTCTGCAGCAATTCCAGAAAGCATCTCCTTATTTTCATTTTCCAGGTAAGCCTACTCCTTTTTTCCATTCTTCCCCAGACTAGCAGGTTCTGTTGGGTACCAGAGTACTTGCAGTTACCAATTCCTAACCCAACAGTTATGAAATGAACTGAAGGTAGGTTCACCTTAGGCAAGAGACTAGAACTGGGCCTGCCTAACTGCTCTCAGAATTGTACCTTGGACTCCAGACTAGCAGAGCAATCCCTAACAGTTAATCTGCAAACTGCTAAGCCTTAGCAAAACACTGTCTATTCCTGCACTGAAAGCTGCTCAACAGTGATAAGGTGCTAATTTCTCAACCATATATTTTTGATGACTTGGCTGATGATCTCCTCCTAGCCCTTAGTAGTGCTTTAGCCACAGTGTTAAAATGCTTGTGATTCTGTGACTTTTCATTGGGAGACAGAGCATAAGAACAGGGTTTATATAACCAGACCGCATTTTTGTAAATAACTAGCATTCCTACTCCCAGTTCTAACCCTGACTTTTCCCTTTAAACCATTCTGAGGAATAACTCTAGACTAGGTTTCATGATACCGCCCCTGCGTTTTGAAGTGCTCTCAGCAGCAAAAAGCAGCAACACACAAATGTAATTCTGTGTAACCTCACATCTTTTTTTTATTTGGGTCTTAGATAATCATTTAAAAGCCATGTCTGGCCAAACATCACACAGCCTTTTCAGCTGAGTAATAGGTTGCCCAGTAATTTCAAAGAGCAGAACTACCTTCAGCTGCAAAAATGGTGTTAGTGATTAAATTGTGTTAGTGTTATACAAGTAAGATTCCTGTTCATGCAAGACAGGTCCCCTTACAAGTGCCCAAGCCAAGATGAACAGAAACACCATTTTACAAAGAAACTAGAGGTTAACACTTACCCTGAAGTCTAAGCCTAGCTGTATCCAAAGGAAAAAATACAGTCATTGCAGTCATACTGCCCTGAAAAACAAAATAAACTGGCTATATAGTGTATCAGTTGCTTGTACACATGCCTGACAGACTCTTTGTAGCCCTTTACTTCTCACCCAGAAACCAGTGTACTGGACAAGTTTAAAAGGGGGATAAACTTCATACATAACAATGTCATTCTGAAGTATTTTTTGTCCCACACTTACAAGTTTTTTCTCTTTTACTAGCTCAAGCTAAAATTAAAATCATCAGAAGCTTTCTGCCCAAAGAGGAAGTTTTTGAAGTCTGAAAGCTGATAAAGCGGGTATCAGGAGAAAAACATATTGTACTTTCTCTATCTCCCATTAGCCTCAGAATCCAATATCTGGTTTAGAATAAAACAAAGGAAGAACGTGACACAAGCAACTGTTGTGTTACGTTAAGCTTTGTTGTGAATTAAGGAAAAAAAAGGCTTTTGCCCATTAAAAAATTGATAGTGTAAGTTTTTCAGGACTTAATTTATCATTGACTAAATTCCAATTTATGGCAATAATGATCTGTCTACCAAGACACCACCTGTGGCATGAATTACACATGACAAATTAAATCACGGCCTAGATGTCACCAGATTCATCTTTTGTTAATCCAACACTTTCTTCACTTCCTGTGTGACCCAACCATGATAGCCTCTAAATGGAAAAGGCAGCAGCCACTCTCCTTTATACCAGGGTTAAACACTGGTTTTGCACATGCCCTTTTCCACGTGGCTCTTCCCTCTCTCCCCACCACCATTCAGTTTCTTCATTCTTTTGTACCCTAGCATTAATATCACACAGATTTTGGAAGAGATCTCTAACTCAGGAAGATGCTGGTTTGGTGCAAACCTGCTAATACCCTATGGTAGTATTAAATGCCTTAGGTGGCTGCTGAAGCTGTGACACTCTTGCATTAGTAGCCATGCGCACGGTTTAAATAGTAGGAAGGTCTGGGACACCACAAGTCACGCAAGCACCGTGTTTAAATCACACCACATAGCTGGGCTCGAACTTTTCTAGAGATATGTTATGCCATATATTTAAGTGAGCTCTGCCCCTGGAAACACTCCAGCTCCTGAGCAGCCTTCTTGGACCTCTCTCTACAACCAGCGACAGAGGATTAATTTATAGATGGTGTTTCCTCACTTACGACAACTCTTGGCTGAAGTCTTAATAAGCCTTAAGTTTCTCCAGTTTTCCTAACACCAGGTAGCAGATGAAAGGAAACACTTGGCCATAATTCCCTAGTTATTTTAACCCATTTAGTTTGGGCTCTGGCCAAAAGGGGTTGGTTCTGCTCTCCCACCTACTTGTCTGGTGTCTGCTCCTGCTCAGTACCTACTGCGAACACAGCAGGGCAGCGAGGAGTAGTGATGAATCCATTCAACTAAAAACTTACAAAAAATGAATTTCAGGTAGAAGGACAGCACCAGCACAAAAAGAAGGGCCAGAAAGAGCCAAAAATATACCTCTGGTGACAGCTGCATTACAGCAGGTCTGAAGCCAACCTCAAAACACAGCTATGCACACATATACACAAAACAGCCAGAAGACTGCACAGTAACTACAAGTTCCAACCTTCCCCTGCTCAATTCATCCCACGTCCATTCTCCTAAAGTGAGATTTATCCTGGCTCCTACTCTCCATTCAATCCACCACACAGCAACACAAACACTTGCACTCAAAATTAGAACACGGAAATGAGGCCATAGTTGGGGTAGTGGCACACAGGACAAATGGGTGGAGACAAGGTATGAAGTAGGATGGACTATTTAATTCAGAAGGGACCTGCAATGATCATCTGGTCCAGCTGCTTGACCACTTTGGGGCTGACCAAAAGTCAAAGCATGGTATTAAGAGGCAAAATGCTTCTTAAACACTGGCAGGCTTGGGGCATCAAACACCCCTCTTGGAAGCCTGTTCAGTGTTTGACCATCCTCTTGGTAAAGAAATGCTTCCTAACGTGAAGTCTGAACCTCCCCAATTCAGCTTTGAACCATTCCCATGTGATGAGCCTTACAGGCTTCTTAAAATCAGCTTAACACATACCCAAAGCTATAGCTCAACAGGACATCATGAGATAACTCAGCTGATCCAACAGATTACTGCCAATAAAAGATAATTCGTAACCTCTCCCTTTCTCTTGCTAAATTGAGGGAATTAAACTCAGAAAAACAGGTTATTTTTCTCCCAAGTTTATAACTGGAACAACTCAAATGCATGGCGAGAAGACTGCCAGATGCATCACACGGAAGGATCTCATGGGTAGAAGTAAGGGAGAGGAGAGGAATGAGCAGGACCAGCCCTTTCCCCAGCAGCAAAATCTCTTGAGATGGGCTCAGATTCCTTACTGAACTGCACTGGCAATTAGTAGGGAGAATAATTCATATTACTGATTGCAGACACATATGACAAAGCATCTCACCCTGTAGTGGTGAAAGGGGGAGGCTTCGCTGCCTGCCTTCCCACCGCCTCCAGTCTGACAAGTCAAGTCACGCTGTCGCTGAATGATCACTAGGACTGGCTTAAGCAATTCCAGCTCTTGGTCAACTGTATCTGCATTCCTGCCTCCTCCGTTCTGGTGGCATAACTTTTTGGGCATCTACACAATGATGTAGACACGGAAACTCATCTGATTGAAAAACAACTATTTCCACTGGGCTGCCTGTTCAGTCAGATCAGTTCCCTGATCAGCTGCAGCACCATGTGAAAAACTGTGCAGTATTCAAGAGGCAGCAGCAAGTGGCCAGATCAAACAGCCTGAGGTGACTCTGCTGCGAAGAAGTGGCATGCAAGGACCACAGCCTAAAGTCTGGGTTTCTGAAAAATAATATTTCTAAAAAATAATTCATCCTCTACAAGACACTGCAAGTTATTTTAAGGACTCAAACTAGAACAGTTTTGCCAGAATAGCAGATCAACAACTGCTAAAATACATATTTAGGTGTTCTCGCCGGTCTGGAATAACCCAGGAGCAAAGCTGCACCAGCTTGCTTGAAATCCATCAATACGCCTGGTCCAACACACTACACCGTGTTAAACTCATAATCTGTGGGAACTACAAGACTGAATTGCTACTAAGAAAGCTGGCACTCAGGAAAAATTTCTTCACCAAAAGGATTACCAGGCACTGGCTGCTCAGGGAATTGGTGGAGTCATCATCCCTGGGATTATTTAAAAGATGGGATAGATGAGGTGCTCAGGGCTATGGTTTAGTAGTGGACAAGTACAGCTGCACTCAGTGGTCTCAAAGGTCTTTTCCAACCAATTTTATGACTCTATGACTCAAGGGCTGGGCACACTAGGAAACCTGCAGAAACTAAACACCACTTTGTAATTTACAAGTGTCATATGAAAAATGTAATTCAACAACCTATAGGAACCTCCTCCAGCTGCCTTGCAATTGTTTCCTGTTTTGATTAACACCTTACCCTTCACAACTTGTAAGGATTTATAACACAAAGGCAGGATGCAGATGCTCAGTGCAACTCTTACTTGTGTTGTCCCTCTACCTTAACTTCTGGTTTAAGGTTTCATAATCCCTTTGATGTCGTACTGCAGATGCTTACACACTCCCTTTCTAAGGGAGCCCATCTGCAGCTGCTGTGGGACTCAGAGGAAGCTCCAGCTGCTCAGGACAACGGCCAGACTCAAGATTTATCAAGCCCCACATCCAAAAGCAGTGACAAGCAAAACGAGGACTCTGCAAGCATGCTGACACAGGACAGGTGGTGGAGCCCAGACTCGGAGCCAGCCCTACACCCCCTTCAGGAAGGCAAGAAGGGCTCAGGTGAGTCCACCCAGGTGGCAGAGCCCAGAAGTGGAGCCAGCAAATCACAGAATCATAGAATCGTTTATATGGAAAAGAACTTTGAGATTAGAGTTCAACTGTACCTGTCCACTACTAAACCATATCCCTAAGCACCTCATCTGCCTGTCTTTTAAATACCTCCAGGGATGGTGACCCCACCACTTCCCTGGGAAACTGTACTAGTGACTGACAACCCTTTCGGTGAAGAAATTTATTTTCATATCTAATCTAAACCTCCCCTGGCACAACTTGAGGCCATTTCTTCTCATCCCATCACTTGTTACTTGGGAGAAGAGACCAGCACCCACCTCACTACAACCTCCTTTAAAGGCAGCTGTAGAGTAAAAAGGTCTCCCCTCAGCCTCCTTTTTTCTAAGCTAAACAACCCCAGTTCCCTCAGCTATTGACTTGTTCTCCAGACCCCTTCACCAGCTTTGTTGCCGTCCTCTGGACACGCTCCAGCACCTCAACATCATTCTTGCAGAATCATAGAATAGAATGAACTGGTTGGAAAAGACCTCTGAGATCATCAAGTCCAACCATACCTGTCCCCTTACTAAACCATGTCCCTAACAAACTTATCTAGTGAGGGGCCGAAAACTGCACACAAGATTCGAGTTGCAGCCTCACCAATGCTGAGCAGAAAGGCCTCCCTGCTCCTGATGGCCACAACATTTTTGATACAGGCCAGGATGCCATTGGCCTTCTTGGCCACCTGAGCACACTGCTGGCTCACATTCAGCTGTCAACCAGCACTCCCAGGTCCTTTTCCACCAGGCAGCTTTCCAGCCACTTTTCCCCAAGCCTGGAGCTCTGCATGCAGTTGTTCAGTCACTAAGTCATAAAATCATAGAATGATGGAATGGTTTGGGTTGGAAGGGACCTTAAAGATCATCCAGTTCCAACCTCCCTGCCATGGGCAGGGACACCTCCCACCACACCAGGCTGCTCAAGGCCCCATCCAGCCTGGCCCTGAACACTTTCAGGGAGAGGGCATCCACAGCTTCCCTGGGCAACCTGTGCCAGTGCCTCACCACCCTCAGCGTGAAGAATTTCTTCCTAATTTCTAATCTAAATCTTCCCCTTCCCACTTAAAGTCATCCCCTTTTGGAGGCCGGGAAGGGCTCGGGCAGGCCCACCCGGGTGACACCCCCAACCCTTCCACGGTCCAACAAAGACTCAGGACGCTCCCTCCGCACCTCCTAGTCTGGTTCCCCTCCCTCCCTCCCTCCCTCGCCCCCGGGTCTCTCGCCGGACCCCTCTCCCCTCTCACCACGGCGCCGGACACGGCGTGCACAAGGCTCTCGTAGGAGGCGATGGAAGACATCGCCGCGGCTCTGGTGGGCTCCGCCGCCGCGGCCACCGGTGGCTGCACGGCGGTACCGCCGAGATCCCCATCCCCGGCTCCCGCCATGGCGCCTGCCCGCGCCTCTAAGCCACGCCCCCTCCCGCCGCGCCCCCTCCCTGACGCACTGAGCCCCGGACCCTCCCGCCAGGCCACGCCCCCGCCCCTTCCCACCCACCGCCAGCGGCACCGCCCACCGGCGCGCCCGGCGCGTGCGGAGGGGGCGGGGCTCCAGAGCCGGGTGCTGCGTTGAAGATATTTCAACCGTTCAGGGCACAACTTGGTGTGAAGTAACCCCAGTTTTATCATGGAATCATAGAATGGTTTGGGTTGGAAGCGACCTTAAAGCCCATCCAGTTCCAACCTCTCTGCTACGGGCAGGGTCACCTCCCACTGGATCAGGTTGCTCAAAGCCCCATCCAACCTGGCCCTGAATTTCCAAGGATGGGGCATTCACAGCTTTCCTGGGCAACCTGTGCCAGTGCCTCGCCACCCTCAGAGTAAGGAATTTCTTCCTAATATGTAATCGAAATCTCCCCTCTTTCACCTTAAAAATGTTATCCCTCATCCTTTCTCTGCACTCCCTGATAAAGAGCCCCTCCCCAGCTTTCCTGTAGCCTCCTTTAAGTACTTGAAGGCTGCTAATAAGGTCTCCCCACAGCCTTCTCCAAGCTGAACAAGCCCAGCTCTCAGCCTGTCATACAATCATATAATCGCTTGGTTGAAAACATAGAACCATAGAATCATCGAATTGCCTGGTTGGAAAAGACCTTTGAGATCATCAAGTCCAACTGTACCTGTCCACTACTAAGCCACATTCCTGAGCACCTTGTCTACTCATCTTTTAAATGCCTCCAGGGATGGTGACCCCCCACCTCCCTGGACAGCCTCTTCCAGTCTCTGACAAACCAGTGAATAAATTTTTCCTGATGTCTAATCCCCTGGTGCAACTTAAGGCCATTTCTTCTCATCTTATCGCTTGTTACCTGGGAGAAGAGATCAGCACCCACATCGCTACAACCTTCTTTCAGGCAGTTGTAGACAGTGATAAGGTCTCCCACTCAGCCTCTTTCTCTCCAGGCTAAACAGCCCCAGGTCCCTCAGCTGCCTCTCATAAGGCTTTTATTCTCCAGCCCTGTGATGAAGCTTGTTGCTTTTCCCAAGTATTTTGTTTGTTCCTGTTACCTGTCCATACATCCTTTCTTACTCCTCCTTTGCCCTCACAGCTGAGAGGCAGCTCAGTGCCCACAGTCAGAGCATGCCCCTGCAAACAGAGCATCTTCAGGCTTGTCACTCCCTTTACTGGCTGGGGAAGGAGGAATAAGGACTGCTACAAAGACAGGACTAGACACATGGAGTTGGCCAAAGGACAACTCACAGCAGTTTGTTAGGGCACACAGTGACAAGACCATTAAATACACAGGTTAAATACGCAGGTTGGAATATGTAAAGAATCCTATAGCCTCCTTTTAAACTCTTATGTAGAAGAGGTTCTGCAAGGTAGGAAGAAACAGAGGAAATGAAATAAGATTGGACATGTACAATTTATAAAAACACTTGGGATGATATCTTAATTTGCAAGGAGAGGGCAGCTTACACTTCACACACTTCCCAGGTGTTTCACTACCACACAGCCAGATAAGCCATTTCCTTTTGGAAAGACATTTCTTTATTCGGTGGTCCATACATACACCAAAGTCAATCAATTTACTCTGTAACTGTAGGCTCCATGAGCGCATTGAGCTCTCCTGTCTGGCAGCGGGCTGCAAGGCAGTGATCTCTCCCTTGAGCAGGGAATCATGGAATCATAGAATGCTTTGAGTTGGAAGGGACTTTTACAGGTCACCTGGTCCAACCCTGCTGCAGGAGGAGGGACATCTTCAGCTCAATCAGGTTGCTCAGAGCCCCATCCAACCTGACCTTGAATGTTTCCAGGGATGAGGCCTGCACTACCTCCCTGGGCAACCTGTTACATTGTGCCACCACCCTCATTGTAAACAATGTCTTCCTTACATCCAGTTTAAATCTTCCCTCCCTTAATTTAAAACCATTGCTCCTTGTTCTGTCACAACAGGCCTTGCTAAACAGGCCTGTCCCAATCTTTCCTGTAGCCCCCTTTAAGTACTGGAAGGCTGCTATAGGGTCTCCCTGCAGCCTTCTCTTCTCTAGGCTGAACACCCCAGCTCTCTCAAGGTTACTCCTCAAGGTTCATACACCCTGTGCCTGGCAGAATCTGGTATCTGTAACAAAGTAAGCAACATTTTACACCAAGCCTAAATGTGTATTGTATGCCTCAAGCAGGACACAAACTTGCTTACACTCCTGGTTTTCTTTGGGATCCTGTCCCTCTTGTGAAGAGCAAAGCTTTCACCAACAGTCAGTTTGTACTGCAGATTGGATTTCCATCATAAATGTGCACCCAAATCATTCTACACTATTACTACTCTGTTTAGCAATACTTTTAATACAACACTATACTCTGTATATATTGCAAAACAGAACATTAGCAGGTAATGCAACACTTTCAATATTCCAAAGCTAACTTTCTTTATTGTTGGAACACACAAACCTAGTGAAGCTGTCCAAAGAAAAACAATGGAAATAGTTTAAGTTAACCGAGATGTGCCAGTGTGTTCTGGAGGAAAAAAAAAAAGAGGAACCTACTTATAAAAGGTTTCATGAAGACATGGCCTTACGTCTTCACAGAAACAACACAAATTCAACAGGTCTCCAGGTAAACACACAATGATATGCAAGTGGAACTTACAATCACAGAATCATTAAGGTTGGAAAAGACCTCTAAGATGATCCCGTCCAACCATCAGCCCAACACCACCAGTACGCTACTAAACAATGTCACGAAGTGCCATGTCTTACACCTCCAGGGAAAGAGACCCCACCACTTCCCTGGGCAGCCTGTTCCAATGCTTCACAACTCTTTCAGTGAAGAAATTTTTCCTCATATCCAATCTAAACCTCCCCTGGCACAACTTGAGGCCATCTTGTCTTATAACTTCTTACTTGAGAGAAGAGCCCAGCATCCACCTTGCTACAGCCTCCTTTCAGGCAGTTGTAGAGAGCAGTAAGGTCTCCCTTCAGACTGGCATTCTGGCCTGCATCAGGAATAGTGTGGTGAGCAGAACCAGAGAAGTTATCGTCCCCCTGTACTCGGCACTAGTCAGACCTCATCTGGAATACTGTGTACAGTTCTGGGCCCCCCAGTTTGGGAAAGATGTCAGGATACTGGAATGTGTTCAGAGGAGGGCAACAAAGATGGTAAAGGGGCTGGAGCATAAGCCCTATGAGGAGCGACTGAGCGAGTTGGGGCTGTTTAGTCTAAAGAAGAGGAGGCTCAGGGGAGACCTCATTGCTCTCTACAGCTACCTGAAAGGAGGTTGTAGTCAGTCAGGGGTTGGTCTCTTCTCTCAGGTGACCAGTGACAGAACTAGAGGGCATGGACTCAAGCTACGTCAGGGAAAGTTTAGGCTTGATGTGAGGAAGAAGTTCTTTACTGAAAGGGTGATTGGCCACTGGAATGCGTTGCCCAGGGAGGTGGTGGAGTCGCCGACCCTGGAGGTGTTTAAGGGGAGATTGGATGTGGCACTGAGTGCCATGGTCTAGATGATGGTTGGTGTTAGTGTTGGGTTATAGGTTGGACTTGATGATCTCAGAGGTCCTTTCCAACCTTGTCATACTGTGATACTGTGTGATACTGTGATACTCTTCTCCAGAGTAAACAATCCCAGTTACCTCAGCTGCTCCTTCTAAGACTTTTGCTCCAGACCTTTCACCAGCTTGCTAAAGGACGGGAGGCCCAAGTTGCCTCTTTTCCTCAAATTCCTTAATTCTTCTAGAAAGCCTAGAAGAAACGAACCAAGTTAAGCAACTACAAATGCATTCTCTGTACTTGAACTGCATCTTAGTAAGTTCTTGTTTGCATGATTTTAATTCTATAGATGCCGGTACAAGGAGGTACAGATCTTGAGAAACTTTAACCTTGACAGACTGTCTTTGGCCATCCCACAGCTTTGTTTCTGATTCATGACAAAGAATGAGGATGCTGTTGGTGACTCCAGAGGTCAAATTTACTGCCTCTGCACTGTGTCTTTGCAAATAAAGGATGGACTCTGAACTAAACCAGTTTTACCCTGCTACTCTCCTTGTTCTAATATTAATTTACTAAAAATATTTAGAAAAGCAGGTCTCCTTTTTTTTGCTTAGGAATTCAATTCATTAGAGAGTGAAAACAACAAGTTAAGACAGATTTAATTACTACTTTCAAAAGGACTTTCTGATTTTGTTGCAAAACTTCTCTTTCAGCAGAGGTTGATAAACTGGATCATACTCACAGTGCATCATGGATTAAAGCAACTGGAGATTAGCAAATGCGACGGCCTATGCAGACAATTTGAATTCATTAAATAGTGCAAGATTTGATCACACAAACTTGGCAAGACAGGGCTTAAGTAAAGACTGTGAAAGACCTGCCTCTTCCAGAAGCAAGTACTGTAATCACAAATGCATTAAAAAGCCCATTTCTTACGTATGTCTGTGTGTGCACTTTGCCTGCCTAAACGTATTTTGACTCTGGAATGCTGCTGATTTTTTCCTTCGCACTACATCCAGGCCCAGGGACCCTGGAGATGTTTAAATGCTTTTCAGTTTAAATTACTTGCATTTGCCATTATTAAATTTAATTTCCAGTCATGACACTTGTTCAACAGCCTTACTAGTTCAGATCAAATGTTCCTTAGCCACCTCTAGTTTTACATAGACTAAGTAATTGTCAAACACACTTTTTGCTGCCTTGATGTTAATTTTTCCAAAGCACTTAATGTTTTGCACATTTGCAAAATTGCACACTTTTGTGTCTTCTCTTACTTTTTTCCCAAAAGGCCAGTAATTCATTCCAGTTTTGATTGTTATTTCTTCTGGTTTGTAAAGTTTTCATCCAAGACACCAAAGAAAAAAATGTCACAGATTACAAAATGGCTTCTGAAAATCTATTTTTCTCAACCACTTTTTCTTATTGTGAGGTAACACACAAAAAACTAGAGCAAATGTTGTATTAGATCAGTTGTGTTCATTTTTCCTTATGAACTGTTGGCAAGAAACAATTATTTTAGATCCATTTTTTAAAATCTGAAATAGGAAAGCACAGGTGGTACTTGGTGCTTTTCTTTTCCAGATGAGAACTAGGCACTAGTGGCTGAGCTTCAGCATGAACAGTGCAGTTGGCAGCAGCTCAGCCACTTCATTCTCAGTATAAAACCTTCATCCATCTAATCCTGATGATTTCCTAATAATTGGTACCTTCAGCCTATTTTCAAAGGTAATTTTCTTAACACTGCACTGGTTGTTAGGTAACCGTTCTCATTTTCTGCTTTGATGCTTTTCTTTCTGAAATGCAAGTTAACTAATTTCTAGAAAAGTTCACCCTTCAAAATGAGAACATTAGATTTGGAAAACTAAAGGCTTCACTAATGGAATTTCCTTTATATTATTAACTGATTTAGACCTCAGATCCTTGTTATTTACTTCATAGTTCACAAATAAGTACCTTGCCTTTCCGAATACCTTTGTTCTACACAAATGAAGCTGTACTATTGGACTGCTTCAGCTGTGGTACCTCAGGAATAAATTCCAAGATAAACTGCCACTCCCAATGCTGTAATCTTTCACGTCTAATTTCTTTAGATGTAGTAGCAAATCATACTCCTTGTAGCCACTGAAATGTTTGTACATTAAAAAAAAAACTTGTTTTAGTCAACGTGTGCAACAACAAAGGTGCCAAAGTTTGTTACTCACTTACTTAACAAAAAGAATCATAACACATTCTGCAAATACATTTATTTATTGACGAGGTCTCAAGTTTGTCTGAGACCATCTATCTAGAATATACATTTCAAAAGTGTGTTTGTACATCAAAGACAGGTACAGGAATAACACTTTGTTAGTAAGATTACAAGTTAACGTCTTGATCTGGTGAGTCACCAAGATTTGGATTTACAGGAAAGTCCTTAGTATTTGCATTCCATAGGACTTCTGGTCAGCAGGGGTGAAGGAAGGTTTGTCTCACAGGAAGTTCCTGTTTGCGAGGACCACACCAGGAGAATATGACTTACCAAGCTCTGATTCACAAGGCGATGCACTATTTGTATCCAAGGTCACCTGATTTTTTTCATTGCTCCATAGCACAGATCCACCAGCTACCACCTGACCTGCTGCGTTTCTTCATCAATTTAAAACTGTCCTTGCTTCCCCTGTATTTGCTTGTACCATACTACTGACCTCCTGTGACTTGTCCTGTAGTACTCAATGTAATGGTCTCTGTATCCAGCTTGAAGTTGCCTTTTTTACCCTATTTCAGCTCTTTGGTAATCCAGAATTACTTTTCTCCAATGCTGCCCTCACTCCATGATGCATGATGTGAGGCCCACCTCTGCAACATTCTGATCAAAGTTCAGGAGATAACTTTCCCTAGACATCAGAAGAAAATATTGCTACCATTTTCCTAGTGAATCACCCTCCTGCTCAAGGATGCCAGCCTACTTCTGTACCTGTACCAGCTGCTCTCAGAGTACTTTGCAGCTGATGATAGGAAACAAGCCTCTAGTTTCTATCCCTACAGCAACCCACTTGCCCTACAACCCTGAAGGCACTGCAGTATCCCTCAGCCTAGGTGCCCTGTGAGATTTCAAACAGGCTTCAGCTCACCCTGCTAAGTCCACAATATTCTGTCCCTTTGTGTGAAGGATGCTGTTCGGACAGCAGTTGCTACAGACTCCTGTAATTCCTGCTTGCTCTTTCATCTCACAGAAGAGGGATGTGCAGGTGTATGTGACAGCGTGGCTTCTAAAAGCTTTGTGCAAAGGTCCTGAAGGTAACAACCAAGAAAAATGAAGCAGCATTTAAAGACAGGCATTTTAATCTACAGATACTATTGCAGGCCACTTGCAACAAGCTGTTTCTACCATGTGGTTTTACCTTTACATGGCTTTCTAAAACTCATTTATTGACCCATTCTGCCTCTGGCCTGTCACACTTTGCCCACTCTTGTCCCACCTGCCTTAATCCAACTTTGAGACAGCCTGACTCCTGCCCATCTGATCAGCGCCGTCCAACAAAGATGCATGAAAACACTTTGACAGACAGCTTTTACTGACAGCCCAACACTGAAGCGGGAGACATTTAAAGAAAAAAAAAAATCTGGTAAAGGCACCCAGGCTTGCATTCTCCACATTACTGTGCAATAGAGCTCACTGTGAAGTAGTAGTCTAGAGTGGCATCTGATCTGACATTTCCTGCTTTCCCTTGGGGCAGCAGTTGACTACAGAGGACAGACAAGTCACTCAGGCTCACGCACACACAATAACAAGGCCGTGAGCCTTTACTGCCAGTCAGCTGTCAGTACTATCACTGTACTCTCTGGCAGGCCAGGTCATCCAATTCGTGGCACTCAAGTGGCCAAACAACACAGTACATGGCTTACTGCAAAAGGCAGAAATGCCCCCTTGAAGCTGGGTCAGCACCCCGGGCATCACACTGTGCTAGCTGAGCCATCCAGACACGCTGGCAGCGCCAGCATAGAGTCAAATTGTCAAGCCAAGTTGATTATTGCCAACGTAGTCAGAACCACCACCCCTGCTCTGTGCTGTAATGGAAGCAAATAATCTGGAGGAACTGCCAGCAACTTCCTCATATAGCTACTTATATCCCACGTTTGAAACTCACCATCTTTGCTCATCTCCTGGGCCCTTAACATTCTGCCTTGAAGTTCTGCTCAAACCAGTTTAGCTGCTTAGATCTCCACATGCCAACCAAGATGAGGTCCAGACAATTAACTTACCGGATAACATGAAAGACAAAACAACCCACACACCAAGGGAGACATGGGATGTGCATTCCCAAAGGATCACAGCTAGATTGCTAACACCAGAACTACGGAGAATGTTCTTCTTGAGTCAGCTGGCTCTCAATAAGGGCAAGCGATGTGTAAGCAAGCAGGCAGGGCACCAATATAACCATTTCTTCTAGCTAGGGGTAATTTCCTACTTCGGATTAATATCGGGTAGACAGATACTATCAGCTATGATAGAATAGCAGGAAACTGTAGGGAATAAATCTATACTCAAGGTACTCTAATTCAAGTACAGCACACATGCACCAGCCTGAATGAAAAAGCCGAGTTTCAGCCTATACTGAGGGGTGACCTATTTCCTGTATCTCCTTTTGGGAACGAGAAGTCAAGAGTACGACAAAAAGCCAGGCACACAGCAACACTCAATCATAACTTGAGTTCACCTGGTCATGAAAACAAGCCCTTATGCATTTAGTTCAAATTTAAATCACAACTTTATATAATACAGTTTAATTGAAGCACTTCCCCATTTAATTTAAACAAAATTGGTTTTACCAGAAAGTTACACAAACCCAAAAAGCTTTATTTTTCAAAACCATACTTTATTTTTAAATGCTAAGAGAAGTATTCAGAACTATATTTCTTAAGCAAAAAAGATTCACGTTCATTCTGGAGGGTTATTAGTATGAGAAAAAGCATTTGAGGGTTTATTTTTTGCAACTGTTGTTGAGTTCCTACACCAATCTAGATTTATTTAAAAATAGTAGCATCAGTTATGGCTTAAGATACAGAATTACAAAAGAATAACACAAACGTTGAGACTCAAGAGGTGAACAGGAAACCATGGTCATTTTTTCCACAGAAGGATAAAGTTTTAGCCAAGACAAACAGAAGCAACAACTGCCTTTACTGGTAAACAAATAAACTGAGCATGATCAGCACAGACACTGCTTCAAGGATAACCATGCTGTTTAACTCACAAATGTTGGAGCATTCTGTCTGCTCCAATTACTTCACCTTTTTCCCCATATCACAAGCCTCAAAACCATGGAAATATGAACCCATGACAACAGCTTTTTTTTTTTTTAAGAAAGAGATACAAGAACAGACGGAAGACTACAGTATATGGTGAAGAGTTGTCACCTCTAAATAGACAGCAGAACTTTGGCCAAGAAATTTTTACCAAGAAGCATGTAAGGACTCAAACCAGCTCAGAACCCAGAACTGCAATGTTCTTGGGTATTCTCCCCTTCACCGATTCATAACTCTGCATTTACATGTACTGGATTACTGGATGGCTTGCATTCAGTGGGACAGAGGTAGTGATGGGAACAAGACTCCTTCCCTAAAGTTTCTGAATAGATGAAATCTGGTAAGCATGGCCCCAAGGAAGGGCAAGTACACCCAGTGGAGGACCTGCCAACTGGGAAAGGACAAGTGCACAAGCACAGACAGTAAGCTGCTCTCCCATACCCAGACTGATAAATAAAATGTTACTTAAAGGTGCTAGACAAGAACTGAGCGAGTAACAAAACCTCTGTGGCCTCTGCAATATGTACTTCATGCCAGGTTGTGCAAAGGATAGAACTGTACCTTTGTTACATGGTTGTGGTGATCAAAATACTACGTTATTTGCAGTACTCCCAGAAGTTCCAGTGTGTAACTAGCTAGCACAGTTATACTGATAATTTCAATAGCTATATAAAGTCAATCACCCATTAAAAAAAAAACAACAAAACCATGAGGAGTTGTATTTGCAGACAATTCCTTTATCCAGTGAATTCTTCAGATTTGTCCCACCATTGCTATTTGTCACTAGGTCAACTGTTCTGTCCTAAAGCAATTAAAGACAGACTTCAACTGTTTAAGTTCCTTCCTCTTTGCTCACAGAGAGTAATTTTAAGAAAAAAAAAAATCCAAACAGCAGTTTTTAATCTTTCACTCCTGGAACATCTCAATTTCTTACAGGAGTGTTCACTCAAAAGAAACTGTCTGTAATACTTACAATAAAAGGTTGCGAGGACTCAGACAAGGAGGGATAGTTGAAACCAGGTCAAATGAATATAATTTGAGTGACATAAACCAATCATTAAATAAAGTCAATGCTTGGGGCTAGAGAGCAGTTCTCCTCAGAACACCCCATTTCTCTTCTTAAGAAGATCAGAGGTACAATAGTTTGTTTTATTGCAACACTGGTTAGCCAAATCCAATCCTTCCCATTCAGATATGATTTTTAAGAACCAGGGATTTTTATGGCTTACTGCCAAGTTTGGCAGACAATTTACTGATGAGATTCATGACCTTGGGATTGTTCTGGTACTTGGACATATTTGCTGGGTTCTGCACAACATCTTGGAAAGCAGTCATAACTTCGGGATCCTGCAGGACAAAAAGCAAAAAATTAGGGCATTTATAAAACAAGTTTAGAAAAGCGGCCACGTGGTTCCAACATGAAATCCGGTCTTGCTCAGCTTCTAACATTACAAGGCTAGATTACAGTTTTGGGCAAGAGGTTTCTAAAGAGAACCCAATGATACAGTGCATGCTATTAACACTGCATCAGTAAACACCAGAGTCACAAATGAACTTGTTACAGTAATAGCACAATGTGTAAGAAGGGGGATAAGAGTTCTTTTTTCCTAAAACAGGTGCCACTAAAGACAGCCACACCTACTGAATTATTTCTAGTTAGGCATCTTCAAATGTATTTTGAAGGAGGGAGGAGCTCTATGCATGGAGCACGTGTGATAGGATAATCCTCCTCCGAGCAATGGCTGCGCCTCATCCCTTTCACCTCTGTTCCTTCTAGCAGCAGAAACCTTAATCTGATGGAGAGTGAGCAGATGATGTGGCATTGTTTGGCTTTAAAAAAATGCATCTAACCTTCAGTCATTCCCCACCTCCTCTGAGAAATCATAACAGAGAATCTTGTCACCTGTCATCACACTACTGCATTGCAGTTAATGAATACGGTCACATATACATTAAGTCAGTGATGAAAAGAATAGCAACTTCATCTTCCCTATTTAGTATGACAAACTTTTTTCTGTACTTTTTGTACACCTTTGACCTCCACTGAACTACAATTGTTTTTATTCATTTTATACATACACGTTTTGAACAGCACCCTTTCATAAATCTCTATAGGCTGATTTTACATCTCAGCCTGGAAAAGTGTTTCCATTATAAGCAACTTCTGCAGAGATTCAAGTTTGCTTTAATCCAGCTGAAATGCAAGCAGTTTATTATATCTGATACATTAAGAGATCTGTATCAGCTGTAACTTGTTCTTTTTAGCACATTTAAGTAATTTCACTGCCTTCCCTAGATTCTAGCCCATCGCTACCGCAGATGTATGTTTCGGAAAACCATAAAAACCCAAGCGATGCCCTCATAACTGTCTGTTCTACAGTAACACCACCCTGTATTTATTCCAGCACCAGACAAAGACAAAAAGCTGCTTAACAAGTCTGATCCAAAATTCCATTTGGTAGGTGTGGACTCACTGAAACCACCCACGTGGCCCAGGCATGTTTTATGCATGTTGGGAACCAAGAGTCAGCTCTTATCTTTTGTCAGGATTTGCAAGTGTTTTGTCTCCCTTACAAAAGGGAACCTGATAAGTGTAGGAAAAATAGGATGTTGAAGTTCAGAAAACAGATACTAGATATATTTTCTCCACTTTACAGGATTCCTGCGCAAAGGGAAAAAGAAGACTTCCACAACCTCAAGCTTCTTGAATTTCTGATTCCAGAATAGGGCATATGACTATAAAGATGGTGAAATGTTGTTAAATCTATGTTTTCACCTGTATGTGAACCCAGAACAGAAAGCTGAGTAAGTTTAGTCACTGGTTTGTGTCAAGGCACGCCTAAATGGATGTCAACACGTATTCACGCAACAGAGTCCTACAATACGCTGGGGTACACATAACCAGCACGCAATAGGGTCTTCTTAAAGGCATGTGGCAAGCGCTTAATATTTAGCTGCGCCTCAAAGCTCTCTTCCACAACTCTAATTTCAGGCTCCTATATTACAGCATAAATTAACCAGGTAGTGGTTAAAAAAAAGTCACAGGCTTTTTTTTTGGATGGTCTGCATGCAAGTCAGCATTGCTGACTGTGGCTTAAGCAAAGATGTGTTTCCAAACACGAGCAACCATTAAGGGAACCCACGAACTTTTGCATGGAAAGTGATGCTTCTTTCATGATTTCAGGGCATACCAAATAAGGGTCTCTTGTGGTGTTTTTATTTAGATGGGGATCATAGCAGTTCAATGAGCTGAGAACACCACGTAACTCTAGTTTAACTACAGCAATCCAGAACAAGCAACAAGACACTTTCATACATGATCTTATTGGCATACAAATGTAATTATATAGCTCAGATTTTTCCTAGCCCATTTGCACCTGAAACTGATGTTGTCCGACATGTTCTATTTAATCTGCTGGAATGCTTTTCTTGTGTAAAAGTAGTCATGGCATTAAGCAATTAATTAATTGGGCAATTAACTGAGCCTACTGGGGAAGCAAGCTTTCTGAACATGAATTTAGAAAATGACAGAGGCAGAACTACTCTGATACTACTTTGCTTCTGGCAAACACTGAACACTTAATCCCCTAAGATAAAGGCAATTCTCACCCCAATATTGTTGTAATACACTGTGTTGCAACAATACTAACAATCATTTTCTGTTTGTACATAATTATCTTGCCACAACGTGTGCATATTCAGAAAAGGAGCAAGTGAATTATACCATGTGGACAACAACCATGCAAGAGAGATGAAGAACTAACTCTACAGCAAATAGTTTTGCCTATCATAGGTGAATATGGAGCATGGGGACGCATCTTTAATGAAGCTCGCATCAGCTTTAGAAATAGCTAACATTGATACCAGAGAGTCTGGTGTCACACATAGGAGAGAATTTCCCAAGAGAAATAAGCAAGCACCAGGAAGTCACATCCTTCTTCCTTCCCTTAGCTCATAGGAGCTTTTCTTCCCTCATTCAGAACATTTAACTTTGATTTTAAAAAATACTCACCTGCATGGCCACAAGGACTTCTGGATCACTGAGAATCTCATTGAGACCTGGCATACCTCCAGGCATGCCAAAAGGAAATCCACCTGAAAACCCAGCAACAGGAATGCATGATGAGAAACACTTAATTAGAGGCTCACAGAGAGACCAAGACATACTTCCCTCGCCACACCTCTAAAGCCACGTCTTCCAGAAAGCTACCTCTTGTCCACTGAATGGAAAGCAGAGTCTTCGTCTTCTCCTCCTGTGAAGACCTACATCTTATTTCACCCCTTTTACTCATTGAATAGGAGGCTTGTAATGAGTGTCAGGTTCTAGCACCTTGTACGCAGATACAGTTATTTTTCTGGTTAAATTAAATTAGGCGGGTCTCAAGCCCAGGAACATAAGGAGTTTGAATGCCTGAGGTGAACAATACAGGGCAAAAGCAGATGAATAACAGCATGTTCTAGGCACATTCCACATTTGGTGGGAATTTTAGGCTTGAAAAAACTGTAACACCAAAGGAAAAAAAAGTCCCTGAAGCAAAATGCTTGAGTTTTGAATCCTTAATCACCAGCCACCCCAGCTGTGCTAAGCAGGGTATATATATTCTCTGTGTGGTCCCCTTGACAAGCTGATCCTGTTGCAGCATGCAAACAGCCTACCTCAACTACATCTCAATCTTCAAGAGCATTAGTACTTACTCTCTGCCCAATTTATTGTACCCCAAAGTAACACAGAAAGCCCAATTTTCGTGGAATTGTTCAAGGACAGCTTTTCTATAAGGTAAATTGCGCTACCTCCTTTGAGAAACTATTGCTTGCAACCAGCACAGACTTCCCCAATATTCAATCCAAATTTTCAACTTTAGAACTATTGTTCTTAAACAGAATGGTTCCCAGGCACGCTGGGTAATTTAGAAAACATTTTAATACTAGTTTTCCAGGACATATTATTAAGCAAATACTGCATCTTTGTTTCCTCAGACCTAAATCTTTCCACTCTGTTATCCATCATTACTGATATCTGTCTTCCCCCTACTTGCAAACCACCATCTCTTTAAAAGGAAGAACGCCACCCCTCTTCCCACCAGTGCTCCAAGAACTATTTGTAGAGAAGTTCTAAAATTCACAGAATATTCTTCTCTATGTCTGGAGAACAAATGCTATAAAACTGTGGTTATGATACTCCACACGTAAACAACAGGCACCTCTACTTCAAGTATTTTTGCTTAAAAAATACAATACCTGGGAAACCACCAAACTGAGCTCCTCCTGCCTGTCGCCTTGCTTCTTCCTCCTGCAGGTGAAAGCACATCATTCCACACAAAGCAATGGAATTGCAGTCTGTTTTCTACCACTCAAAAGGTTTTAGGAGAAAAAAATAGCTGAGACTGTTTCATGAAAGTAGGTTTTCACAATAAAAAAAGCATTTCACTGTGCAACACCAATGAGAAGAAAGAGCAATGTCTACTCTTACTTTAGGATGATTTTGCAGAGAAGTTATTCCCTAAAAACATACTCTGCATATGAACTATATGATTTGTTTCAGCTTCTCAACTGGCATTTTTAGAATTAACTCCCACCCCTGACATACTAAAATATATCAGTAAAGCATGAAGAAAAAGCAAACAAACTGTGTCAGGAAGTGAGGAAAAGCAGTGAAGTATTATCCCGAATTTAAAACCTCCCACTTCAAGAGACATAAATACTTAAAGTAAAAACTCTTCTGGTACAGTCATACAATAACTGACTTCTTGAAATACCAGGATTCTAGAGCCTGGTTTTGTCATAAACAGTAAAAAGATTCAGTACAATGCCCTTGTCTCCAGGTTTCATTATTGGTCAAGTAACTGAGACAGAAATCAACTCTAACATGTAATTCTAAGAATTCATTTGAACCCAAGTAACTAGGACATTCTTCAAATTATTAAGCAATATTAAAGCCTAAGTAGTCACCCTTTGTGCCCTCTCATGCTCCTCCCGTGCCTTCTTCACTCTTTCCATTCTTTCCTTAATTTCCTTTTCTTCACGCTTCCGCTCATATTTTCGGCGATGCTCTGCAATTTTCTGAGCCTGTTACAATAGAATAACAAGATTTCCATTGAAGAAGTTTCTCCTATCACACAATATACGTTCACACATGCAAGCATAACCATCTGCTTTTATCAGTTCTTAAAAATAAGATCTGACATCACATCCTGAAAGCCCCTTTGTTTTAGGGGCCATTTCTCTCCATGGCAATCAGTTATTCATGTGTACTCAGCCCTAACTGGATTCACCAGAACATGCACTCCATTATTCTTTTTTGCTGTAGAGCTCTGAGACTTGCACCGTAATTAGAACTTGTATCATTCCATGTCCCTTCATGCTTCTATGCTGAAATATTAATTTCTGCAGGGCTATAACTAGCAACTGCCCCGGAAAAGGGAATTTTCACTGGTACAATTACAGAAAGCATAATTCCCCCTGCACACACAGAGTTATTGCTGCTCCAGATGCTCTTGCAGCACATATAGCTATACATAAGCTGCCTAAAGGACTCCTGAACCAAACCAGGAAAGGTTTGCTTCTTATCATTTTTTTCTCAAGTCTACCAAACCTACAGCCCCAGCAGAAGACAGTAGTTAGCAATGAACTCCATGGCTCCTCACTCAGGGCTCATTATAACAGAACATGAACAGCAGCATTGCTTTCCTGAAACCAGAATGTATCCTTATATAGCAATGCAAAAAAAAAAAAGTTCATGATTTCACAAACCATGTATCATGGTTACCTTGTAACACTCCTGTAACTAAAAACCATAGCAAAATCAAAGTTCAGGAACAGAGATACTAACTACTACTCCAATGGATACTATTCTATTCCTTCAGAATATTCTCTAGACAAAGAAATTAGTTTGTAAGTAATTAAGTTTTGATACAATTTATTGTAGCTAGAAGATATTCATTCCATATCACATAATTCTTGAAGAACATCTGCCAAAGAGAGCACACTGCAGAAAGCAGGAATGAATGATACTGAATGCAGTACGTGCTATCAAAATCTGTTATGACCATTCAATATTTCATAAAGACAGAGGTGTATGCTTTTGGTTTTGGTTTGGATTGGCTTTGTGTTTTTGTTTTAACGAAATGAAATTTCTAAAGTTTTGATTTTCATTGTTGCTAAGTATTTCTCAAAGTGAACTAAGCATTTTCAGAATTTGACTCACAACTTTCAGCTGAAAGTGCTATGAACTAAAAAGTGCCAGGAAAGGCAGAAGTGAATAGATTAGGTGAATATATCGCGTTCACTTACTAAAGATGAAAAATCACCCCTTAAAAAGATCATACATTTTTCCTTGAGCTTCCTACACAGCTGGCAACTACACATCAATGTAGACAGACACAGACACATTCTGCTGTTCCTGTGCATGGGCAGATTAACCAGGAAACAAAAGGTTCTCCCTTAGCCAAGCACCTAAGTGCACCTCTTACAAACAAAAAAATGTTTCCATTGTTGTTTTCCTGGAGACTGTGTCTTCTAGAAAGACATCGTAGGAAAACCAAAAACTGAAGTTATTAGACACAGAAATGTTTATGTATGTGCTGGGTTAAGCGTGGCTGGCTGCCAGTTGCTCAATAAGATGATCTATCACTCCCCCTTCCTCAACAGGACAGGGTTGGGGAGCTCCTGGCTTCAGATAAAGACAGGGAGATCACTCATCCACTACCTCGCTACCAGGCTCAACATAGGGAAGACAGACTGCCAATTAAAAATAAAGTAGGGTGATGAGAAACAAAGACAAAACTAAACCACCTTCATGCTATTCGCCTTCTTCCCAAAGCTCAACTTCACTCCTTCATTCCCTACTCTTCCACTTCTTCCCCCACCCCTGAACAGCACAGGAGGATGAGGGCTGTGTCAGTTCATAACACTGCACCTCTGCCACTCCTTCCTCCTCACACTTTTTCTTGCTCCAGTGTGGAATCCCTGCCCCAGGACACTCTTTCACAAACTGCTTCAGCCTGGGTCCTCCCCACAGGGTACAGTCCTTAAGCAACAGACTGGTCCAGCATGGGTCCCCCATGGGCAGCAGCTCCTGCCAGTAAACTGGCTTCTGCGTAGGCTCCTCACCACAGGCTGCAGTTTCTGCCAGGAGCCTGCTCCAGTGTGGACTCTCCATGAGCTACAGCTTCCTTGAAAGCACATCCACTTGCTCTGGCATGAGGTCCTCCATGAGCTACAAGTTGGATATCTGTTCCACCATGGACCTCCATAGGCTCAGGTGCGACAGCCTGCTTAACCATGGTCTTCTCCAAGGGCTGCAGAGGAAATCTTTGCTCCTGTGCCTGGCATACCTCCTCCCCTTCCTTCATCACTGACTGTGGAGTCTGCAGGGTTGCTTCTCTCATCTTCTTTCTTTACTCCTCTCTCTCACAGCTGTTGCACCGCATTTTTTAACCCTTCCTTAAATATGTTACCACCAAATCACCACCAGCATCACTGACTGGCTCAGCTTTGGCCAGCAGTGGGTCTTTTATGGAGCCACCTGGAAGTCTTACATCGGGACAACTCCACGTTTCTCCTAACAAGAGGCCTCCCCTCCCAGCCATTCCACTTAAATCCAATAGACAATGCTGCAATCTGTGGTCTGTCCACCACTTTAAAGGAACATGCAAAACAGATGAAGAAGAAAGCCTGCTACCAATAGTCTCACTTTTTTTTCATACAAGAGTTCTTCCTTAGAAGAATGATGGGGTCAGTCACTTGAGAAAGGCTGAAAACCAGTCTTACAGAGATTATGCTGCCCTCGTGGGGTACAGTAATGAAAGTACAATTCACAGCAAGAATGCTTCCTTTGTAAAACATGTTTAGGACACAGTTTTGGTCATTTCAGAAACATTCTGAAAAAAAAATCCATTAACACAGTGTTCACTTGCTTTTCTGAATGTTTCAGTCTAGATTCCAAAATGCCTGGCAAACTTCAAATACTTCAGATCCTTCTGTTAAGATTTTTAAAAAGGAACATATTATTTTATAGTTCAGCTGCAGGCCCAGCCCCAGAGACTCAATTTCTCTACAAACAGCCATAAACAGCTGCAAGTGAAGTATCTATAAACTCAGTTTGAAGCATCAGATGCCACCCACATGAACACATTCTCACAGACAATGCATACTGGAAGAATCTGAAGGCAGCAAAGTCACTCAATCAAAGAAAAGAGGAACCTCCATTACGCCTCCCCACTTACTCTTGGTTGCACTTCCTTCAGCATGGCGCTAGCATCTTCATCATAATCCAGTTTACAAGCTAATGCAAGATCATGAGCAGCCTCCTCCCAGTGACCCAGAAGTCTGGAATTCAGAAGACAACAACATTCAGAAAGAAAAACCAAATCGAACTCTTACAGTTCTTAAAAATATTTACAATCATGCAACATTCAGTATTTTCACCTGCAAGTCATATGAACTTACAGAAGTTTAAAGTTCAATAATCATGGTGTTCTCCATAACCTGCACGCTACAATGCCATTAGATGCCATGCCTGCTTGCTTCACATCTTTACAATATCTTTTGCTTAAAGTAAAAATGAGGGGAAAAAGCCCTCAATCAGCAAGCATCACTGTTTGCTATAAACAAGAAGGATCTAACAGGGAGAAGGTACCCTATCTAAACACTTGAAGTACACTTGTAAACATCCTCTGCCCTCCAAGCCACATGTTCAGTGTAAAAGTACACGTTCAGCATTCTGTACAAGCCTAAACCACTACCACCTCAAGCTTAAGTGGACCCTCTTTACCAAGCACTCAAATACTCTAGCAGAGAGGATGCACCCTGTCTTAGTTGAAGAGGTCACACCACCTACTGTGCACACTTCTTAAGTATTAATTTATACAAACTCTTGGTAATCAAAATTTAAGCAAATGGTGTATTCCTCAAGGGTCAAAGCACTTCTGCTCTTAGACAGAGGTGTTAACCCAACTGTGCTCCAGTCTTCTCACTCTTAGGCTTGATGCCGTTTACTAAAACTGCAGACATTAACAAACTACACTAAGCAGTGTTTAAAAAGCCTTTTTTAACAATTTAACAATTTTAACAATTTAAAAATTTAACAAATTTCTACTAGCATTTACTCATTTGATTAGTATACAGGCCATAAGAAGTGTCAACTTACTTTTTTGGGGCTGATTCATTGTAACTAAAAAGAAAAGTTTAAGTATAGCTGGGGGAAGGTTGCACACTGGCCTAACGTCACTTCAAATAATTACACTGTTTGCTTAATAGTACTCTTCAATTGCAACAAATGGTTCCCTTAATAACTAATTCAGTGAGTAAAATAGCTCTAGGATGCAATGGAATAAGGGCAGCGGAGAATGTCTAAACATTTTAGGTTAGTAAATAAAAACTGAATTAAGTGAAAACACAAGACCTCCAAACAAATAAACCACACAGTCCTAGAACTCAATCTTTAGCAAACGATTAGAAAATGCTACTCAAAACAGCAGTAAGCCATTAGAAGATGTTTTGGTCTTTTTCAAAACAAAAAAAAAAAAGAGGAAGACAGTGCCAGAAGGACTACTCATAAATTGCCATCAATAAATCATCATCATCCTCCCTTTCCTGCAAGACATACACTCATACACAGCGCAGTGGTTTTCTTGGCTCATAGCTGCTGCTCTCAGGTATAAAACAGACTGTTCAGAGACACAGAGAATGAATAAACAGAACTGTTCCTTCCGAAGTAAGTAGAGGGAGCATCACCTACAGGCACAGTTCATTACCTATGAGCTTTCCCTCTCCATTTGTAGGTCTGTGCTGAGTCAGGATTAATCTTGATGGCTCTGTCACAATCTCTAATGGCAGCATTTGGCTTCTGTAGTTTCACAAAAACACTGTGAGAACAAGAATATTTATTATATGTACTGAAATACCAAGTTACTAACTTAAGCTAGAAGTAATTTTGGATGACTAACAGGCAAACTAATGAGATATATTTGAAGAGCCGAGTCCAAAAAGGTTTTGTAGTGATAATGAAATCACTGCAATTTAGTTTCCCCCCCTTGCTATTGTAAGTGAATCATTAGCAAGAAGAAAGAGTGTTCATTGTTCCTCAAGCCTTGCCAGCAACATTAACTTTAGTGCACAAGAAAAGGATACATAAATGCAAAGAACAGTTCAATTCCATGGTGTTTGTAGTCTATAGCCAATGGCAACTAGCTGTTTGAAAACAACAATAATGTTATGCATGTCACATTACACAGTTTTTAAAACAAAGAAAGCACTGGTTACCATCCAGGCTACAAGGATCAATGGCTAGAAGTACCAGGAACTACAAAAGGAGATGAGTCACCAAAATTAAAAGAGGCAAAACAAAACACAAACTCAAAAAGCAGCTCCAATCCCCTGTCAGTTAAGTGAAATAACTGCAAATCTTACAATACACAAACATATCAACTGAACCAGTAGGGCAGTACTTCAGGAGATTCAGGCACTTAAAATTAAAAATCTCTGAAGCAAACATTAAAAACTATTCCTGAATTGACAAAAGCATTTGATGTTCAAGCTCATCTGAATCAGAAATTCTGCTCTTTTACATCTACTTGAAAACAATTTTCAGCAATTAGAGAGTCTGTAAGTAACTTCATCCAGGTTTGCTAGGAAGCACAAAGTCACTCATTCTCTTCTAGAAACAAACAGGTGCACAACGCGTCAGGAAACTGTCCCCAAACTACACCTCACTGAGAGCTGAATGAGAGACATTTCAACACTGCTGGCTGCACAAAAGCCTTTGGTCTCCTAAACACACACACATCCTCCCTCCCTCACCCGCTGATAACCAAAACCCACAGTCCACCAGACAGGTGGACTACTCACAGCACTTTATCAGCACTGCTGTTACACTGCAGATTTTACAATACCCTGATATACTGTTTGCTTATTTCTACAATAGACCAACTTTTAAACTTCTGCTAATGCACTTACTTTTCATTGCTAATTCCAGTCCTGAAAAGATATGGCATTGTAAGAGATTTAAAAACTACTACTATGATGGCAACAACAGCAGTGTATTAAGGTACACAAGTGATACACGCAAAACCTTCGATACAGAAAGGATAAAGCAGCAAGGCATGTTATCAGTTAAGATGTACTTGAATGAGACAGTTAAAAGGCATTAATTGGTCACATAATAATCACCAGAAACTGAATATATCTTTGAATTATACTTTGCCATGGAAAAGATCCACTAAACTATCAGATGGTTAGTGGGTTTTTTGTGTAAAACAAAAAAAAAACCCAAACATCTGTGGGAACCTCTACTTCTGCAACCCACACCTGCCCACCTGTTGTCATGAATTAGGAATATTAGTCTGTTTATGCACTACGAAGTAAGGGCTACCACACATAAAATCTGACAGTGTTCCCAATGCATTACCTGCAGTTTGGCAGGTGTAATTAGCAGCAAAGTGGGTACTGAACGGGCTGACAAATCGGTGTGTCCTGTTAAAATGCATGACTCCTGAGCAGGAACAAGTCTGCTCCACTGTGAACCAATTCACTTATAAGGTACAAAAGGCAGAAAATTTACACGACCCACTATTAACTTTCCATCTACAAAGGACATGACTTCAGTCATCATAATACCAGAATAAACTCCACATTTTACAAGTGTTTATAATCCAGCATCATTCTAATTCAAGATACCGAAAGCCACATTACCACAATGCATTTTGGAACAACATTCTATAACTTCCTCTACTATTTGCTTTAGCAAATCTGGTTAATCACATATATGAGAAAGTGCATGAAGTGCACTGTTCTCTTTATCTGATGTGGTTTAAACTTACATATATTCTCAAGTTGCCACTATATTTAGGTTCCTTAAGGAAAATAACAGAATGAGCAGAAACATAAATCGCTGGTTTATAATGACTCACCTTGCCCTCTTGGCATACAAGATGGCCAAACAAGGATTAAGCTTGATAGCATCTGTGAACAAGTCAACAGCCTTCTGAAGATCACCTAAATATGAGTATCAGTAAAGTTGAGATCATTACACAATTGCTAAATCTGATTTACACAGCGTTATGTCCTTAGGCCCCTCTTAAATGGAAGATTATCAACAAAGGAAAATAAATTTCTCCCTCTTGCTGTGTTACTAAATACAAACTTCAAAATCAATGCTGGAGAGGAGAGACTTTTCCCAGTTAATTCTGTATGGTTAACTTTGCACGCAATCAAAAAGGAAGTCACCTCTTTATGACACAGCTTCTCACTGCATTAAGACAAACCACTAAAGACAATCATAATATGTAGGGAAATACTGCAACGATCAAGTTGTTAAGATGCTGAATTGCCTCATTCCCTCCTGCCCTGCTCAGAACTACATCTATGTTGGGAAGAAAGTACTTAAAGAAGCTTTCACGTTCCAGATAGTTTTGAGGATCCAACAGGAAGTAAGTTTTCTTTTCCTTGAAAGCTTTCAAAAGGGTCCAAGATATTTACTTCCTTTTTTTTTAAAAAGGAAAGCCAAATGTAAGGTCATTGAATATGTAACTAAAAACTGATTTATCACCTTCACTTAGAGCATTTATTGCTTCAATCTTCTTCTCATTAGCCTGATCCATCATCTCTTCAGTTACCTAAAAAAAAGTAAAGAAAATTAAAACCAAAAAGAGTCCAGGCCAGAATTATCGTGCTAAGACACAACCAAAGAAGGGAGCTCCAGCTTTCTGATTCCAGAATCTTGTTCCTAATTTGCATTGAAATAATTATTTTAAAAAATGTAACTTTTTGCTTTTGCCTTGGAGACATTAGCCACTGCTATTTTTAGCTAGAAAACACTCAAAAGATAAGCTGAAAAATGGCAGATCTCTGCCTATCTAATTTTCATAGGTGTTTTGATAATTTTTTTGTCGTTTTCCTCACTGAAGTTTTTGATGGACCCTAATCTTGAATAACAAAAGACTGTGGTTTTAAGCCAGAAAGTTTTCTATTTAGAAGAGAAAGAGCCAAAGCTAGCTGGCTACCTAGCTAACATAGTACCCCGCCTCAGCTGCTACTCTTGATCAAACTCAAACCCTCTCCCCTTCCTTTCCGCTGCCACAGACACTGAAAACATTGCAGTTACCTCCACATTTTCATCTCCCATTTCTTGAGGATCATCATTGTCTGGTTCAATCACTCCCTCATTGTCAATTTCTGGTGGAAAAAAACCCAAAAAGCAAGATTAAGGTCCATCTTCAAATAAAGAGGAGTTTTCGAGTAACATTTTTAAATTGGTGAAATGTAGATAAAGTTATCTATTTTCCACACCTAAGTCGCTCTCTTCACTTTCTGGTTCAGGTGATTTAACTGGCTCCTCTGTCTTTTCCTCTGCTTTGCCCTGGAAGAGAAATGTATTTCTAAGTGTATGTTATTTCTCACTGATAATCTATTTCCACTCATATAAATAACAATGCATCAGAAAATCCAAAATTAATCTTCAAAGCATCAGGCTGCTCTACAGCTAAACCATTTTAAGATATAAATATCCTTTTTTCCTCCTCTCAGGTTAAGTCCATCATGCGTGCAAATAATTCAGAGCCCAAATTCTGACCCATGAACTCCTATTATTGGTAAAGCCTGTGCTTCAAATTGCGAAATTCAATAACCAAACGAAATAATCAACACAACACCCAATTCAGAACCAGTTTTGCAATGAATACTAATCAACCCTTCCAATCTTTCTGCCTTTCCTCATGCATGCTCTGGATCAAAAATTGTCTCAATCTACTATTATTAAGCTAAGGTCTTCTAGCAGTGAACAATAAGCTGGTGTCAACGACAAAAATATTGTTTCTATTTACCACAGTCAGAGACCTCTGCCACTTACACATACTGAGAACATTTCTTCAAATGTTTTGCTATCAACTTCTAATTATATTACTAATTTACTCCGAATCCCACAACTTGCATGTCCTGTTTTATCACAAGTATAAGCTGTTTGTCTCCATATTTAGTGTCACAGATTATACTCACTACATATACACTCCATACAGTTCTAACTAGCCAAATAATTCCAGCATCAACTGTCTTGTTAAAGCCATGAAAAGAATGCTACTTTTTGAAGCTTGGGAAAATCCTTCTATAAAAATCTACAGGTCAAATTTATTATCTCCCTTAAAACAAATGAACAAAAAAAAACCCCAAAACCTCTTCCACAATACTGCCTTAAAAAGTTGATAGTTCAACTGTTCACTTCATTACCTATCATGCTCATTAATATTACTTCTCATGTAAAGATTAGAATTTAATCAACTAATGACTACAGAAGAGGTATATAAACAGAGAGCAAGAACGTAAAAAAAAAGAAATCAAGACATAGACTTTGCTATTTGCATTGCACAGAACATCAGGCACTCTGGATTAGGGAAATGGAGCATAGTAACACATGAAATAAACTAAGAAGCCATCTGTAATAAGCCATCTACAACATGCCAGGGGCAGGCTTCAGACTGAACTGTCACACTTGCTCACCTTAGTGTATTCACCTACACTATTTGAGTGAAAATTTTTGCAGAGAGCCCAAATGTTAGTTTTCAATGATAAACTCTTTGTATCTCACCTTACTTGTCTCCTCTGTGGTAGCTTTGGCTGGAGCAGGCGGTATTGTGCCTCCCATACTTTTCAGTAGAAGAGAGAAAAGAAAAAACAGACCAGTAAAATTATCAAAATAGTGATGTGTTTTATCAATTCAAATCCTGCTGATCATCTCAGCTTTTTGTTGTGACACAAAACACGTCGATCCAGTTCACTATGAAACCAGCAAATAAAAAGAACACATCCACCACGCTTTTCTCAGTGGCACATAATGCACACTGCATCTGTCGGCTCTTTCACCTGGAACCCCATTGTCACTTGTATTCATGCACATTGCGCATCACCCACTCAGTCCTTCTCATGGGGAAAAGCTGCCTCCTTAGCTCAAACAGATTTTCTCCTTAAAATATAACTTATAAGTCAAAACAAAATATTATTGCTATAGACATACTAAAATTAAAACTATTTTTTGAAACAGAGCTCAGACAACTTAAAAGAATTAAAATGGCCTAAAATGCTTACGCAATTAAAAAACTGCTGCCTAGAAAAAACTCATTTCTATTTTCTACTGCAATATTCATGTCTTTCCTCAGCTATAATTTAAGGAGCATTTTTTGTATAGACAGCATTCTTCCAATATAGAATAAACTTCTATATTATATTGACTTTTGTTAGCAGCCAGAAATAAACATAGGCTGGATTCTCCAGGAGTGTCATCTAACATCTAATCATACCTAATGGCAAGCTGCCACAAGGACTTCCAGTCCCATCTACTGACACTTTTCACTCTGGCCAGGCACACTCCAAACAGAAAAGAAACGTTTCTATGAACTTAACAGGCTCAAACAACTCCTTGGGGCCCCCCACACAACTGGTTATATGTGATGAAGGTGAAAGGAGAAGGAAATAGGACAGGCAGACAGTAGGAACTGGAAGGGTGCAGAACTATCTGCTTCCAGGAATTAATGGAACATAAAACTATACCCTAAGGATGAGATCCTATAGCTTCTTAAATCAGGCTGCTGCAGTCCTGTTCTCCACTCCTATCACCAGCACCATCTCACAGTCAGGCCCCACACTGGCTGAAAACAAACCTGGATGTGGAGGACAGGATGGGGACAGAGATGAAATGAGGGAGAGGGTAGAAGAGGGAAGAGGAGGTGGCAGGATTGGCAGGCCCAGCAGCAAAAGCCAAGCGAACAGCACTACACCACCTCTAGCTTACAAAGATAAACAATCAAGAAAAAATACCACAAGCTACACACACACATACAAAGGAAAAAGGCATCTTCTGAAACCATTGCAAAAATCTAGATGTGTCCCTGTAATGCTGACATTGCTTAATCTATGTTACACCGCAAGGACTGAACAACTGAGCCTGATAAATAGTTACAAACCTAGGCAAAAAACATGGTACATGCAGTAACTCCTCCTCCTGGGCTGACAACAGGGCATATAATTTGCTACCAGTCTGTAAAAATCAAAGTGTCTTCCCTAGAACTACAGGGATTGCCTAGAGGAGCCTTGGAACTTCTCTTCTTCTGCACAAAGGAAACTACAAATTCTTGAGCATTTCAATAGTACTAATATCCAGAGTAACACAATGCTCACAGGTTAAGATCCATTTATTGCTGTTGGTAATGCTGTTTAAGGAAAGAAAAAGACTTTTTCAAAGCCTGGCTTACTGGAAAAAGACTGAGAACTCCCTAACTTGAAAAGGTCAATAACATTCCCAGGTCCCAGGCATGTATTTAAGAACAGTTCAAGCTAAAAACCCCGCAGGATTCAAATTCTAAAGCAATTACAAATTGAGTCTCAAGATCAGCCGTTTTCAAGTCTGACACCTTGAATCATCTTAAGACTGAAAGACAGCCTCCTCTGCCCTCTTCAAAATCCCTGAAAGCCATCCAAGCTTAGAACAATCTAAAAGATATGTTTAACTAATACATATGCACATTTTAAAATATGCCATTTCACGAAGTGCCAAGGCTAAACAGTTTAACTCCTAGTCTTTAAAAATGACTTTACTATCCAGTTATCCCCTACTGAATCTGAAGGCACAATCCCAGAACAATGCAAAAGTAAGTTACTTGAAAATCGCCCCTTAAAACAGTATCTGATTACAATGATTAAACACAGAGCAAGAATATGCAACGTTCGCAACATATTTAACCTCAATGGTATATGGATACGAGATGCTTTTGTAGGAGAAGGCAGGTGAGAGTTGTATAAACAACGCACACAAAAACAACAGTAAACAGCAAACAGTAAAAGAGTTGTGCAATTCCAATAACAACTCTTGGGAGCCATCAGGACTCCACTGCAATGATGACACCGTACTTCCACTCTTCACTGTGATGAGCAGTGCTGCTTTTATGACCTCCTGGAAGAACTGCAACTGTTATTTCTGTACCTCCTTTCATTCCTCACAGCAGAATTATCTTTGGAGAGAAACTGGATTACCAAGAGTCAAAATCATCAACAAAAAAGCAAAAGGCCCTGTTCATCAATCACAAATTCTGTGCTTTACTTTTATGCAGTGCTATTGTTTTTTTGCTCAGTTGCAGATTTTTGAAACATGTTCTCTTTAATGACTCATAACAATTCAAGTCAAAATATTTGTATTTTTATGCAGTTATGAAAAAGCAGGCATGACTAAAAGGGATGTCAAAACACTTTCCAAACATAATCATACACCAGTATATGCTTTCTACACAGAGACCATCGATACAGCAATTAAATGTAACAGCTAGACAGAGTAAAGCTTAAGATAACAAATCCATGAAACCAGATATCACTGAAGGTTTCTGATGCAATACTAACATCTAGTCAGAAACAAAGCATTCCATTGTGATTTTATGAGCAATTAGCATCCTTTAAGTTAGATTATTAGCTTTAAGGAAAAAAAAAAGAATCATCAGAGTTTTAGTCGCAAAATTTAATGATGGATCATTCAAACATTATTCTGTAACCACACACATTACCTTGGTGACTAAACCCATACCTTTTAGATTAACACAGGTAAACCTGACAGAGATACCAGACTCATCAAGCTTACTGCCACCTGAAGCCAGGCCATACTAAGTTTCCCAGTTTCCAAAGAACAAGAAGACCCTGTAAACATAATTAACAGTCCTACTGCAAACAGCACTTTTATGGAGGGGCAGAGGGGGACCCAGAAGAATTCCAGACAGTTTGACATGAAAAGTAATTCGGCTACCACTCCAAATACCCAAGTGTAGACCTTACCTAAATATTTAGCTCAAATAAAGAGTGCTACAGGAGGCTCTACTTTGTTTTAACTCCTCAGACAAAGATATCCAGTGAAGATTCTAGATGGAAAAATTATTCTACACTTCAAAATTTAATTTTTTTACTTAGAACATAAGCACCTTTCAATTAACTAAATGTAAATCCTAGAAGTTAGAAACCTCCAAATAACATGGAGGAAATAAGAAATCATATATTCCGTAATGCTTTCTCTGGCCAAAAGAAGACAGTGTTCTTCCTCTCCCTCCCAAAATATTCTGTTCACACCTTCAGAATTACTCTTCAGAATTAGGAAGTAACCTAAGGTGAGACACTGAAGTCCTTTTACACATTAGCAAAATGAACTCCAGACTTGCAGTAGAATAAAAAAACACAAGCACCTCCTTCCTAGGATTACATGCAGCTACTATCAGTACTGCAAAACCAAGTGAAGTTAAAGATGAATGGTTTTACAACCACAGTAATATCCAGATGCATAGAAAACTTTAAACATTACTGTAAAAAAACCCTAAATAAATTGTTCACCATTGCCATTTTCATCATGACATACTGTGAAATGCCTGTACTTACATACATGCGCACCATCCTGACATTCCTAGGTAGATAGTGTGGAACTCAGGGATGTTTTCACCACAAAATCAAAAAATGGTTTGGGTTGAAAGGAACTTAAAGATCATCCAGTTCCACCCCCCTGCCATGGGGACACCTCCCACCAGACCAGGCTGCTCAAGGACCATCCAACCTGGCCTTGAACACTTCCAGGAAGGGGGCATCCACAGCTTCCCTGGGAAACCTGTGCCACTGTCTCACCCTATTCACAGTAAAAAATTTCTTCCTAAAATTTAACTTTAATCTTCCCGCTTTCAGCTTGTACTGAGAAGCACCCGCTGTCACAGGGCACACGTGCAGATGACTACGTGCAGCCTAAAGGGCACGGGCTTGCATTGCCTCACAGGGGGAGCAAGAGTTCAACTTCTTCACACGCTAAACTTCAGGGGCAGGACACGTTTTGGCCAGGAACTAGTGCCAGGTATTCCATGCTTTTGGGCACCAGGACGTAAACCAACGCCACTGGCTTCCCCGCCTCCTTTTAAAGGCGGGCTAAGCCAACCTTGCTGCATAATGCGAGAAATTAGCTAAGGAAGTTTATTACTCTAGGGCTTTCCATCCTGGAAAGCTGAGCCACTGAGATGCCCCGGGGGGCAGGCTTTTCCAAGAGGAATGGCTAAGAGTTTAGAAAAAAAACAAACAACAACAAAAACAACACAGCAGGAAAGCTTTTTAAACGCTTCATTTTTCACCTCCGGGAGAATGCAAAGGAGGAAGAGGGAACGGGAAAGGGGACGGGAATGGGGGGAAGGCAACACCGCAGCTACTCCCCAGTGAGAGCCCCGGTTTGCACCAGGCTGGACCCCTCCACGGCCACGCGGCGGGCCCGCGCGCCGACACGTGTAACCGCTCCCCCAACCCCGCCCCCCGGGACACGCCCCCCCCGCGTCCCGCGCGAGACCACCCCTCCCCCCCGCCTCTCTGCCTCCCCTCATGGCCCCCCCTCCCCCTCCAGCAGCAGCGGCGCAGCCACGAGACCGACCTCTCCACCCACTCGCGGAGAAACGCCAGCTCCTCGGTGTGCAGCAGCGCCGGGTTCTGCTTGCAGAGCCGCACGAAGGCGCGCAGCTCGCTCAGCTTGCGCGCGTCCATGGCGGAGAGGCGACGACGGCGCCAACACCAGCGACAGCAGCAGCAAACGCGTTCTCTTCCCCACCCAACCACCGCGCGGCGCCCTGGAACCTTCCAGCCCGACACGCCCACTCTCAGGCCACACACCCCCCAGCCCGACTAGCCCCGCCCACCCTAGGGGATTGAATCCAGTGAGGCGCCCCTGGAAGCTTCCAGGCCGCCCCGCCCCCCTCAG